>WBMV01003592.1:397504-409889 GCA_013396655.1 Campylorhamphus procurvoides | reverse complement strand
CGGGGCCGCAGTGGCCGCGCAGCCCCCGCCGCACACCCGCACCACGCGCGGCTGCCCCGAGCCCCGCAGCCGCTTCTTCCTGGGCACGGGGACCGGCGCTGCCCCGGGTTCCACCGCTCCTCCGCAGGAATGGACCCGGCCCCAAAAGCTCCGAGGGGCTGAGCGGGGCGAGGGAGGCCCCCGGCCCCGGTGCGGGTCCGGCCCCGCCGTCCCCCGGCTCCCCGCACCGGCCTTGCCCGCACCGGCCTTGCCCGCACCAGCGGCTCCTCCTGCCCGAGCGCGGCCGGGACCGGTAGCGACGTTCAGACCGTATGGAATTTTTGCATGGTGTTTATTAGAGCGTCGGTAATGCCGTGTCGGGGCGCAGGGGGACACCCCGCGCAGCGCAGCCCCAGGGTCCATCATCCCGCAGCCCTGCGCCCCTGCCCAGGCCGGGGTTGATTTTTGTTTTTAAAGGATATCATATCAGGCATTCATTTGTTAGGAAGAGAGAGCGCTCTGCGGGGATGCTGTGTTTTATATAATTCCATTTGTGCGGGGCGAGCGGAGGCGCGGTGAGCGGCGCGGGGCCCCGCGGCTCGGCGGGCGCTGCTGACCCGCTGCCCGGCCTCTCTCCGCAGGTGTTTCGGGACCAAGTGCGCGGGCTGTGCCCAGGGCATCTCCCCCAGCGACCTGGTCCGCAGGGCGCGGAGCAAAGTGTTCCACTTGAACTGTTTTACGTGTATGATGTGTAACAAGCAACTCTCCACCGGCGAGGAGCTCTACATCATAGACGAGAACAAGTTTGTCTGCAAAGAAGATTACTTAAATAACAGCAATACTGCCAAAGAAAACAGCCTGCATTCAGGTGAGGGAGCGCGGCCGAGGATGCACTCAGCATGGGGGTGAAATGCCCATCTCCCTTCTTTCCTTTTTCCTCTTCTTCCTCCTGTCCTTTCCTTTCTTTCTTCTTTGCCTTCTTCCTTCTTTTTTCTTTCCTTTTTCCCTTCCTCTCTCCCTTCTCTTCTCCCTTCTTTCTCCTGTCCTTTCTCCTCTCCCTTTCTTTTCATTTCTCTTCTTTCTCCTATGCCTTGTTTCTCATTTTTCTTCTCTCCCCTTTCTCCTCTCCCTTCTTTCTCCCCACCCTTTTCTCCTCTCCCCGGCTCGTACCGCGGCCTGTCCCTCACAGTCGGTATCTCCCCCCGGCCGCCCCCGGCTGAGCGTGACCCGGTTTGCTCTCCCGCAGCCACCACCGGCAGTGACCCCAGCCTGTCCCCCGACTCTCAAGACCCCTCCCAGGACGACGCCAAGGACTCGGAAAGCGCCAATGTGTCCGACAAGGAGACGGGCAGCAACGAAAACGACGACCAGAACCTGGGGGCCAAGCGGCGGGGACCCCGCACCACCATCAAAGCCAAACAGCTAGAGACTCTGAAAGCCGCCTTCGCGGCCACCCCAAAACCCACCCGGCACATCAGGGAGCAGCTGGCGCAGGAGACCGGCCTCAACATGCGGGTCATCCAGGTACCGCCGCCTCCGGGCACCGGGCACGGCTCCAGGGGATGCGGGAACGCGACGGCGGGGATGCGGGGCCGAGGAGAGGCCGGTGCCCGGCACCCCCCGCACTGAGGGACCGGGGGAAGCCCCGCCGACCCGTAAATCGTTAATACCGAGGCGACCCCGCAGCTTCCCGGTATTTCCCGGCCGCGGCCGATCGGCGGGGACAGAGCCGCGGGTTTATTCTCGAAAGTCCTGAAGAAGATGAAAATAGTTTCGAAATTAATAACCAGAAATGTGAGGGGTTAATGGGTAAATAAGAATGACAATACGCTGGAATTATTAAAAGGTTTATAAACCCGCAGCGCTGGGGTAATGGGGGGTTAAAGGACCATTAAAGACGAGGTTAGATTGGAGAGGCTCAGTGTGAGGGTAATTAGCAGTAATCTTGTCAGGGTAATAAGAATTAACTCAATCATTCTTGACCTGCAGCCGGCGGGGAGCGAGGCCGCCGTCACGCGTGGGTTCGGCCCCGTTATGAAGGAGAAGGAGCGGGGCTGCGGGCGCACCGGGCAAAAGAGACCGGGAGAGGGGAAAAGCGCGACCCTGGGATGGGAACAGGGATGAGGATGGGAACGAAGGGGAGCGGGGGCGAGGGGCGGCGGACCCACGGCTCCCGTGACCGGCGCCTCTCCGCCGCCCGCCCAGGTCTGGTTCCAGAACCGGCGCTCCAAGGAGCGGCGGATGAAGCAGCTGAGCGCGCTGGGCGCCCGGCGACACGCCTTCTTCCGCAGCCCGCGCAGGATGCGGCCGCTGGTGGACCGGCTGGAGCCCGGGGAGCTCATCCCCAACGGGCCCTTCTCCTTCTACGGAGGTGGGTGATGCTCTGCCCCCCGCTCCGTGCGCCCCGATCCTGTCCCGGCATCCCGGGGACACGCCGGGCTCCTGGCTCGGCTCCGGGCAGCGCTGCCCCGCAGCCCCGGGGCTGTCCCGGTCCCGTCCCGCAGCCCCGGGGCTGTCCCGCCCGGTTTCCCCTCGGTCCATCGCCCCTCGCGGGACTCCCCGCACACGGGGGTGGGACCCCGTTGTTTTCGGGGTGCCGGTTCGTGTCGGTGTCCCCGCTGCTCTGCGGGAAGGGGGTCCCGGGGCTGCCGGCGCCCGGCCAGCCCGGTTAACACGCGTCCCCGTCGGGTTCGTGGGTGTCACCCCGAGTCGCCCGGCCGCGCCGCCGTGGCAGCGTTCCCGTGTCGTTCCCACTCGGGTACCCGCCTGTTACCTTCCCTCTGTCTCTCCTTGTCCGCCAGATTATCAGAGCGAGTATTACGGCCCTGGAAGCAATTACGATTTCTTCCCGCAAGGACCGCCTTCGTCCCAAGCGCAGACCCCCGTGGATCTCCCCTTCGTGCCCTCCTCGGGGCCGTCGGGCACCCCGCTGGGGGCCATGGACCACCCCCTGCCCGGACATCACCCCTCCAGTGAGGCTCAGCGCTTCACTGACATCATGTCGCACCCCCCGGGAGACTCGCCCAGCCCCGAACCCAACCTGCCCGGGTCCTTGCACTCCATGTCCGCGGAAGTTTTTGGCCCCAGCCCCCCCTTTTCGTCGATATCCGTCAACGGTGGTGCTAACTACGGCAATCACTTGTCCCACCCACCAGAAATGAACGAAGCAGCTGTGTGGTAGCTTTAAAACAAACTGGGTCTAAGTAAGTGATGATCATCTAGTCTGCTTATTGTTATGGTGTACAGAAATGAATTAATATAACATCTCTCCTGCCCTAAGACAATATTACCTTGGGAACGAACTGAATCCAATCGCTCCAAGGCAAGCTTTGCTCTAGACCAGGACAATCTCCATGTTATGGTTGTATCAAACAAGCGAGGGGACTTTTTTGTACCATTGACAAAGAAACTGGGGAAGCTGTACAGTAAAAGTGCTGCCATACCGTAGGATGGCGTAAGTTTGATTACCCTGTTGGATGTCATCCTAAGAGCCACAATCCTTAGAAACTTCTCGTTTAAAAAATAAGAAATTACTAATTGAATGAAGGAAAGGTCAAAGAAAAGGGGGAAAAAAGCTTCAAGAACTCTATAGCGTTCCCGGTTAAGGATGGTTCTGGCATTATGAATCTGTTTGTTCATTTTTGTCTCTCAGAAAGTTCGACAACAAGAAACTCTTTTTAGCTTCAGCCATTTCAGCCTGCTGACGATCAGGTGGGACAACTTTTCTTTTTTCCTTTCTTTTTTTTTTCTTTTCTGTTTTGGTTTGGTTTTTCTTTTCTTTTCTTTTTTTTTTTTTCCAAAAATAGCAAATACTAAATGTTAAGCCCTCAGCACCAACTCTTCTACCTTCACAAAGCTACACGTACAAAACCTCCTCATCATAGCAAAGGTCACCACCCAGACCTCTAACGAAAATGACTTGAAAAAACAAACAAACAAACATAAAGTATTCTACCTTCACAGAGAGAGAAAAGCTAAACAAAAAGACTCTATTGAACTAAAAACAGTCAACTGTTTACGTCTAATGTTAAATTCAGGAGCTCAATGTTTTACTAATAAATCCTGTTTTAGAAAAACCTCTTGTTCAAAAGCAAAAGATTTTGAGCAACCAACCAAAATAGTTCATTTTCTTTTCTGTAGATGTTCTAACAGATTGCAGGGCTTGTGGTTCACTGTGCTAGTTTGTAAAAGGTGTTGTTTACAGAAGGCAAAGAAAAAAAAATCCACAAAACCCAGACAGTTGCCAAATAAAGTAAATATATAGCACAAATACTGTAAGGTGCTTTGCACCAGCAACCCGAGAAGGTGTTTAAAAAGTGTTACAAGGTTAAAAAAGAAAAAAAAAAAGACAAGCAAACATCTTTGCTAATTTTTAGTCCTGTTGAACATTCATGGAATTGTTAATATGACTTATATAGACCCACACAGGTTTTATTTTTGTGTCTTTAAAATAAAAGTCCAAAATATTTAAATTTTATGGTCAAATATGCAGTCAACAGCTGCTACTTTTTTCTTTATATATTAAATTTCTCATATGTCTTTTATTGTTCTAATAAACCTAAGCTTGTGTGACCTCCAGTGCATATTAGACCATTCACTGTATGAAAGAAAACATGTTGGATAAAATTTGTGCGTTTTTAATAAAATTAGAAAATCTGATGTTTAGATAACTCGTGTTTCATTCGATGTTTGAAGCAATTTTTGAAATTGATTCTCTTGAGTAAAATAGCCCCGAGAGAGAACGATCCCCTCTGCTGATAATCCTGGAGAGCTCTTTTGCTCTGGTGGAAATCTAAACCCTGGTGTCGATGCAGAGAGCGGCCAGAGGCAGCTCCAGCCTTTCTTTCCATCTCCGGGCTCAGTTGTTGAAGTCCAAATACCCTGATATGCCCTACATTAAATTTGGAAATTGGAAATTAATCAAATTACTAAATATCTTTAGTAATTCGTGGTCTGTGCTAAGAGAAACCATTCAAAAGGCTTATTTTATGCATAAACAAAAATGTGTTGTAAATGTAAAATGCTTGCAAAGATATAGTTTATAACTGATCCGTTTTTAGTTAATTCTCCAAAGATAATTTGTTTTTTTTTTCCTAATTGGACGGTTTGAACACAGCATAACCTCAAGGTCCTGAAACTAATTTTAATCCTTTTTTTTTAGAGCTGAGACAAAGTCAATTGTTTAACAGCGTTTGGTCTTTCTGAAGTTCTCTAAAGGGCAGTGGGGGAGTATATTTTGCTTTGCACTAGATACAGACTCATTTTCTTGGAGAAAAATGAATCAAAAAAAATCCTGGAGCCTTGTGAAAAGCCAGATCTCATGTTTTAATTATAAATCATTGCAGGATCCTAAATATTCAGTTCTTCAAAAGCAAGTCTCGCTGATTCCGGGAGGACTTTGACCTGTGTTAGAAACAAAGAATCAGGTTCGGTTCTGAAAAGTCGCTGGTTGAAATGTTTCCACCTGCTGAGCTGATGGAATGGGATGATCTGTAATTGCATCTTTTCCTTCGTCTCTCAACTAATCGTGGCTCAGGCTTCTTTTTTATTTTATGTAGACGCGGAATTTTACACTAAACCCCAGACTTCGACATTCCCAGTGATTCCCTTATTTATCTCTTTGGACTGGGGGGAAAAAACAACAAACCTCAAAATGCTTTAAAGTTGTATGTTTGTAATATTCAATGGTGATTTTTGATTTTGTTCACTACCTAATTTCTATGCCCAGCAGAGGGGCCAACTAGATGAAGCAATAGTTCACTTTAAACACAAAATGTCTTATATAATAATAGTATAAAGATAAAAACTATCTGCAAGGGATCTGTTAGTGTTTCTAAAAAAAAATAATTCATGGTTTATTAAATACAGGGGAGACTTCTTAAACTCCTGGACTCCGTGTCTAACTCATTTATTTGTCTTTTGTACTATTGCCATGTTTTGTTGCTCTGGTTTGCATTTATATAAGAGAAGGACTGGGTGATTTATTTATTCCAAACTTCTACTTATCTGGGCGAGACAAATGCTGCTGTTTGTGCTTCTGGTCTAGGCTGCTGGTTTATTGTTGCATCAGTTATTTTGAATGAGGATTTCGCCAAAGAGGCTTGATTTGTACAAATGTCTGCCGAGTGATTGGGGTTTATGTTTTTGGTTTGCTTCTTTAATTCAGTCACGATGTCCTCGTACAGTTTATCCCATGTTCATTTAGGCAGCGATGTGATACGGTTCAGTTTAGGTCAGTGGCTCTGAAAGGGAGGGAGGGAGGAGAGCCTGTCTTTTTGTCAGTGCTGCCATCTCTTCCAGAGGGGCTTTGCCCGTGGCTGGAGTGGCCCAGGAGCCATTCCCATGCCCAGGGCTGAGCGTGTCCCTCGGGGCTCCCCGGGCTCCACTCCGGAGGCCCCAGCCCTTCGCAGATTTGAATTCTGTGCTCTTCAGAGCAAGCTCAGTGTTTCTGAAGACCCTAATCCAGCAACAATTGCACAGTCAAAACTCCTTTTGAAATCATTGTCACGTTGGGTTCTTGTAAGTCCTTGTTTACAAGAGCATTTCCATTGACTCCGGCGGCGTTGCGCGCTGAATGGAGGGCTGTGGGAGAAGGGCCTCGAGGAATTGCTGCTGCTGGGTGGGTGCTCCGTGAGCGAGGTGGGTTTGGAGCCGCAGGAATGTGGGCTCTCCGTGTGTGCCGTGTCACGCCGCGAGCGCTTGTGGAAGTAATTGCTCTCTTTTGATCTTTCCCTCCTCGGCCGCCGCTGGTTTCCATGACCTTGTTGCTGTGTCCCAGCAGAGGTGACGCTGCGCCCACGCTGCCCTGGCTGCCCACCTGGGTTGGGATGGTGTCCCGTGCCAGGGGACTTGGGCTTTAAACGTGCCAGGCTGAAGACTTGGGCAGAGCCACGTGTCAGACATGTACCCGTCACTGGGAAAAGGTTCCAGGCACACATTGTGAGTATTATCCACATTGAGCTACTCTATGGGGAGGAGGTTTTTTGGAAGGTTGATAGAAGTGTCTATAAAATGCTGTGAGTTTCCAGCAGCCAAAGAGCTGCTCTTGGCCCGGACTGTCCCGCTCTGCCCATCCCCTTCCTCTCCAGGCCTTGCTGGGATCCATCAGCTCAGACCTTTGCTTGGGGATAGAATGATGTTTGGGAAGGTGTGTATCCCAGGAGGAAGAATGTACTTAAACTGTGATTTGTAGATGAATGATGTATACATATCAATGTGTGTACCCAGATGTTGAGCAATGGGTACACGATACAAATCGATAAATAAATATAATTTTAAAATATCAGTGGTGATTTACATCCTTTTGCCATCCTAGAAAGTGGTGGATATTGCAGTGTCCTCTAAGAATGGCAAAAGGGACCATAGTTTGGATTCTTTTTCCTTGAACAAGTGTGTTGCCTTTAAGCTTTGCATGTTCTTAAAATATGAAATTGAAGCATTTGCAATCTCCTTCTCTGTTACTACCCCAGTAAATAAATTCACATCTATTAAGATGAAACAATTGATACATATGCTGGTGAGCTGGGAACAGGGAATTGTGATGCTGGGGCAGGTTGTGGAAGGTCTTTTCTTTGTGTCTGCCATGGCACTGGGGTGCTCAGCATCCCTCATGCCAACAAAACACCCATGAAGTTATAAATGAAATTAATGGGACCACTGAAATATATTTTGATTATAAATCCTTCTGGGATTTATAATCATCCATCTTTGTTTCTTTGTCAATAGTATTTGTGGTGGTTTAGTTACAGAACATGGGCTAGTGCTTGGAAAGTGGTGTTTGGTGTTGCCTGGAGAGTTTTTCATTCATTAAATGCAGAATTGTAATGCAGAAATTGAAGAGTAAACGTGGCCTTACAGTGAGGAGGCCTCCAGGTGTCTGAATGTGTGTCCTTGGGGTTGCTGGGACTGTGGTAGGGGGAGCCCTCAGGGTTTGGTGTCCCTGCAATGTTCTTCCCGTCGGCATGTGGGATCACTGGATGGGTGCAGGGTGTTGGTTTTATTGGCATCTCGTGGTTCAACTCTTGGAGCATCCCTTGGCCTTCTGTGTGATGTTCCTGGGACAAGGGGCAAGCCTGGGCTCTCTTCTGTTGCAGGCTGTCACCAAATTTGGGAACAGCTCTGCTTGGGTGATGTTCAGTTCACTGTTCAGAGCCTGCTTTTGGCAACTGTGGAATTAGGGATATTTGGAATTAGGGATATTTGGAATTAGGGATATTTTCCCTGCTTGGTTTTACTACCAGCGTTGCTGCTTCCTGCAGAATCTGCCCCTTTACAGAGACTGCTGGGATCCCATGTGGTCTGGAATGAAATCCTTGGCTCTGCTCACCCAGGAGCCCAAGTTTGCAGGACAGGTCTGGCACGATCTTGTCGGAAGGTCTTTGTATGGTGGGGGAATTGTCACCCAGCACAGAGTGTAAACCTGGTCTGGAGAATCCCCCTTGGCTTTGACAGAGTGAGAGGAATTCCGAGGGGCTGTGGTGGCCTTTGGGGAGTGGAGCCCACAGGAGATGCTGCCTTGCACACTTTGCTTGTGCTCAGCATCTCCAGAACATCCGTGTGCTGGCATGTCTGTGCTCAGGAGAGCACATGTGGGGGCTGTGTGGGGAGGTTTTTCCTGCTTGAAAATTAGCTTTTTTGCTCCACCTAAAACCAGTTTTCATCTAGATTTTATATTGTCTTTGGGTGGCCTTTAAATTTCTTATCTGCTGGAAGCATCTTTAGGCTGTGGATCTCTTCAGATACACCCTATTCCTTCTATTTTTCTATGTGAGAACCATTAAGAGTTGATTAAATCTTTAAAACAATTGTGATTTTTGAATGAGTGATGGGTTAGAAATATCAGAAGTACTCAAGTAAATAAAAGGGCAGAAGAAAAATAGTAATAAATATTTATAAGGAGAGGTTTTTTCATGTACATAATCTAAATTTCCTGTTATGTAATTTGTTTTAGTGATGGGTTTGTGTGTGCTCTTTTCTGCTTCTTCCTGATTTATTTTTCTTCCTTTTTTTTCTCTTTTTTTGCTGATAACTTGTGTTACCGATTTAAAAAGAAAAATTTTAAATGAACTAGCACGACCAAAATGAAAAAGGTCAGCTTGGAAAACGACATTTTCTAGCCCAAAGTGTTGGAAAGATAAGCCCAGCCCCGGCTGGGCGCTATTTTTGGCCAGCATGGAGCCCTCTGTATGTGGGTCAAATTCTAACGCTGATAAAGCAATGCAATTAAATCCAGCAGAGGCGACTGCAGGGCGGGCGATTCCCGTGGATCTCACTGGGAATCCCCACAGAGATTTTGGGGGGTTTGCAGCCCCCCAGCTCCCACCCTGCCCCTCACCCAGGGCTGTCCTCGGTGCTGGTGCCTGAGTGGCTTCCCATTTCCAGCCCGGCTCCTGATTTCTGTATTTCAGTTCTGAGGAATGGATTGGTATCACTGACCTGTCATTACACAGACACAGGAGGAGGACACGGTCCTTCCCTGCCAAAGCTTCCATCCAATCTGACAGGTTCCCAAAAGCTGACGAGCTCCACGGGTACACGGCAGCAAAACCCTCTGAGTGGGAGAAATGAAAAGTCCTTTTTGCAGCACGGCCTGCTCAGTGCTCATTTATTTATCTGTTCTGTGTTTAGGGTGTTATATCCAGTTTAGCAAACAAGCATGTAAATAAGAAGGAGAATTAAGCGGGAAAATGCCAAAGAAATGATGTCAGTGAGGCTGATGCTCCTGCTTAGAGTTTATAAACAGGCCGAGGGTTTTACAGAACCGACTGTGAAGCATAAAAAGGCTTTCATGGGCATCTTAAATTAAAATATATTGATGTATTTTTTGTATAAATATTCTCCCGCATGATTATGGGTCCCAGGCACGGCAGCGTGGTTTGAGGGCATGTGAACCAGAAATTAAAACCGAGCCTGAGAGTCTGATTTAATTACCCTGCTAAGTGAAAGGCAGAAGAGAGAGAACAAACAGCAGAGAAGGCGACTCGGGGGGTGAAATATTTTAACAATCCATGACTTTCATACGCTGCGTTTTCTGTTTGATGTGGCTTTATATTGACTGTGTTTCCTTATCAAAAATTGTGAATTAACAGATCCTGTGACTGCTGGGAGTGGTGTTGGGGTAACCCAGGCATGTCCAATCCGTGGGGGTTCCCCCCACACACATCCCATCACGTTTTTGTTTTCCCTGGATGTAACTGATGGATGCAGGACAGGAGAGGAGCAGGTCCATAAGCTCTGCCAGGACCCTTTGAGTTTACAGTTGTACCCACGTGGGTTTTAATGCATTGCTGGGTTGGGGATTTATACAGAGCAGTTGTCCCATTAGTCTCAGTGGGTGAAATCCTGAGCTCGCCAACCCGAGTGGCAAAAACGCTGCGACTTCAAGAAGCTCATTTTTTACTCCAAAGGACTAACGCAACACACTGTGTATTTTTTATTAATTCTATTGGGTATGTTTTATTTAACCATCACTAAAAGCCTCTCTCCCTTCATTAACAGGGCTATTCATTATTTGTGAGGGTAGAGAACATCCCTTTTTCACTCTAAGAGCACAGAGGTTTGAAAATGCAATTATGCAGGGGAGTCTTGGCACTAGTTCTTTGGCTGTGTGAGTGGTTAGTTACTCCTAAGTAACTGCACAGGTAAGCACTTGTTCCTGCTCCTTAATTTTCCATGGATTTATTTCTCCAGGCTCCTCCCTTTGTTTATGATGGCATCTGGAAAAAAAATACAGACCAACTCAAAGTGGAAAAAAAAAAAGAAAACCTAGAAGCAAAGCCAGGGAAAACACACTGTGCATATCTCCTGGTTTATAAGTTTCCTTTTTTTATAAAACCGTGTCTAAGTAAATAAATAAATTTAATTTCACGTTGCTGGAGTGACAGCCACCCCACATCCTGGATTATGCAGAGCATTAGAGCCATCAATCGTGCCGTGATAAAATAAATACAAACTACACAACGGAGTTGGATTTTATGCTGTTGAGTATTTCAAGCTTGGTTTTGTTTTGTTTTGTTTTTTTTTGCTATGAAAACGCGTGTTTTCAGTAAACATTGGTTTTATATGAATCGATCTGTATACTGTCTTCCCGGTACCCAAAATCACCGGGGTTCCCAGGGAGGGTCCCGGGGGGGCTCAGAAGGGGGGAAGATGTTTGGGTTTTTCCAGCCGTTCCCCTCCCGGTGCCGTCCAGGTTTCCCCGGAGCCGGTGGGAGCCCAGGCAGGAGGCGATGGGAATTCCTGATATTCCTCTGCCCTCTGTAGGAGAACCGCCCGCATGAGCCGGGAGGGGATCCCGCTGCATCCCAGCCCCACGCTCTGCCCGCGCCTCTGCCCTGCACAAATCGCCTCCGGACTCATTTTTAGGGCGTTTAGAGGCAGATAAGGAGCAGGGAAGAGTCTCGTGTTGACCAGAAGGGGATCAGCATCATCCCGCTCCCGTTCACTGCTGGTTCTTTGCAGGTGAAATCCCAGCGCTGGTTGTGGAAAGCCCAAATCCTGGAGGCTGACCCTCCTGGACCTGCTCGTTTTGGGATTTAAGTTCAGATCTACATCTGCAACTCAGATCTGAGACGCTGGTTTGGGTCCCTGTCCCCTTGTAACAAAATACACGCTGACCTCTATTGCCATTCCCGAATTCCAGGCAATTCCTTGTGTTTTGGGGCTGTCTTATCCCAGGAAGTGTCCAGGAGAGGTGTTAGTGGGCAAACCCAGGAGAACCTGTCCTTGTTAACACTCCCCCCAGGTCACTCCTGCATCACTTGGCCTGTTCCTAGGCCAGAGTTTGTCTCCAGGAGCCAAAATTCCTGGATCCACTGTGGTTTGTGTAACCCTGGTGTAACTCTGGTGTAAATCTGATGTAAGGATCCACCTGTGTGCAAGGACAGAGGGCTGACCAGAAAACCCAGCTTTTGGCTCTTGCTGCTCTAGGAGGGACCCGGGCCAAAACCCTTTAACATACAGGACAAGAAAAGAATTCAGTTCTACGCAGCTTTTAGCTGGAGCTAAAAAGGCACAATGTTGACTTAAAGCAATTATAGTCACATTTTGTATTATTTAATCGGACTGTGCTGTTACACCACCTGTCTCCAGGTACTGTAAGACCCCAATTCTCACACCCCAATGTACACAAGCACTATTATTTACCCCCAGGATGGCCCGAGGCAGCGGGCAGGGGGCTGGGGAGGGTTCGGGGGGTGTCACTGTTTGTCACTGTTACCCCTGGCATTGCCCCAGCCAGGGGGGCACCCGCTGGGCTGGCTCTGGAATGGAACCAGGTGGGACACCCCGAATCATTCCCGGCTGGGACCTTGTGGGAACCCCCCGGTCTTTTTGGGATAGAACCCTGCGGGACCCTCCAATGATTCCTTATTGATACCCTGAAGAACCCCCCGACCATCCCCTATTG
>WBMV01003592.1:231112-397179 GCA_013396655.1 Campylorhamphus procurvoides | reverse complement strand
ATCGGGGTTACCTCAGGATCTGGGTTACCTCAGGGTCGGGGCTCCCTCACGATCGGGGTCCTCTCAGGGTTGGGGTTCCCTCAGGATCGGGGTTTACCTCGGGATAATCTCAGGATCGGGGTTACCTCAGGATCGGGGTCCCCTCAGGATCTGGGTTACCCTCAGCGTCGGGGCTGCCTCAGGATTGAGGTTAACTCACGATCGGGGCTCCCTCAGGGCTGGGTACCCTCTTTTTCGCGGTGCCCTCAGGGTGGCGGTGACACCTCCAGGGGCTGCACTTCCCACCGCGGCGGTGCCAACACTGAGAATTCCCGGCGATCCCTCGGTCCCCCGGGCCGTTCTGCCCCTGCCCAGCCATTCCTTGGGTCCACCATCCAGAGCTGCAGTGACTCTTTAGATTTTGTTGCTTTGGTTTATGAGCACGAGGTTTTTTCGCTCCCCTCCCCGCCCGCCTCGAGCAGCCTGTGCTAGACATTAACATTTCCAAACACACATTAAGAGCACTCAGCGATTTGGATGCTCGACTGCATGAACAAAGCTAACCCTGTAATTTGGCGTAAGGGGTGTCTTGCACATGAATGGAACGGAGGGAGGACGGGGTGATGTGTTCCCTGGGCTGGACTGCTCTCTTCTGTGTCCTGGAGAAGATGGGCATGAAGGAGGGTAATAACCACAATATTTTTAACCCTGTTGAGGCTTTTAAAAAATGTTTATGGGGGGTTTTGTGGCTCACGTGTATAGTAAGAGGCCAAATGCATCCTCCTTTAGTCTGTCTGCAGAGTCCTCCCACCTGAAGGATGTTCTCAGGAGGCTCCTGTTTCTCCAGTGCTCCATGCTCATTCTCTAAAATAAAGGTCAGCCAAGAAAGTGTGAATATAAGTGATGTTCATTTTTAAAAAAAGGGAATTCAACAGCATTTTTTGGTGTTTGTTAATAAACACTGATCTCCGCATTGCAGGTGAGCCCAGTGGTACCAAAGCTGTACGTGGAGAGGTCCAGAGTTCTGAGAAGGCGTTGAAATTGGTCAGATAATGTAACCTCTCCCTTTGCCCTGCAGAGGTCAACCTGGCAGGTTATCACAGAGGAATCACAGCATGTTCTCTAAAACATGGAGCTGTATTATCTCTTCTGCTGGATCTGAAGTGTTGCTTTACTCTGTATTTCCTAGGCAGGACTGGTGCTGATCCTCACAAAATCCAGCTGTGAGGCTTTATCTCTGCCTTTGATTCCCCAGGAACCTTTTCCCCCTTTGCAGAAAATTACTGTGCTGGCTTTCCTGAACCTCACAAAGCCTAAAATCCAACCTCCTCTGTGAGGCCTTGTTCCCATCCAGCTCACCTTTGCAATACAATGTTGTTTCTGGAGCGTGAGGAGTTTCCCATGGCTCCTTCCTGCAGCTGGTTCTTCTAACCAGGAATTCAGTTCAGTTTACTCACCTCTTCCCTTTTTGTCCCCCCCACAGCTACTGTTGCTAAAGTAATTGACAAATTTGAGGATGAAACCACAGATGACATTTTGCCCGTTGGTAATATAAGGAAAAGAGCTTCAGCCTCTCTCTTGGAAGCTGATAAAAGGTACAGTGGAAAAGCTACATCTCGCAAAGCTTTGCAAGAAGAGCTCTGGGGAGATGCTCTGTCTGAAGAAGGATCTGGTAAGAAATCCTGTTTTTTCCCCTTTTTACTAGACTATACAAAATGTGATGTTGGTATGGAACTGAGCCAGTGCCACCTCTACTGAGATGACAAACATTAGGGCCCTGTAAAGAAGCAGGTACAATTAAGTTGGACACATTGAAGTGCCTTCCTGAAATTCAGGCTGTATTTTGTGGCCTGAGAGAAGGGGAAATTCCAAAGAGAAGGACAGTTCCACAGGTTGAGGGATGAGAGTGTCTGAAGTAAGGTGAGATTCAGTGCACTGACTGGACATTGTGGGGAGGGGGGAAAGAAACAGCTCCCATTTTTAAGCCAGTATGTCTCAGGGACTGCAAGTTTACACAGATTCTCATTTTAAAAATGCATATTTAAAAATGCATATAAAAATTCTGACCGCCTTGTTTCCTTATCATGGCATTGTATGATAGGAAGGCCAAGCCATGGATCTGCTAATCACGGGCTGCAGAAAGTGTGAGCAGAGATCTTTCTGTGACTCTGTTTCCATTATTTAGCCCAAACAAACAGTAACATCATACACAGGTAAAACTGGAGCTCAGATAGCCCAAACCTGAACTATTGCTGGTGAATACTGCAAAGTGGCACGTTTTTCTGACAAGTAAATAACTTTTTTCTCTTTGAATTATCAGCTGAAGAAGCATTAGATGACTGGTACAGTGGCAGTGAAGGTTCAGAAGAGGATGACAGTGCAGGCACTAAAGCAAAGGAGAAGCCCAGCAGTGACCAGGAGGATGACTTGGATGATGCTGAAGAGACAGATCCATCCATCAAGGACAAGGCATCAAAGTTCAGCTTCCAGAATATCACAGACTTTGAGAAGTTTACAGAGGGGATGGACGATGAAGGGAGCAGTGAAGGGGAAGATGAGGATGAAGATGAAGACGATGATGGTGATGCCAGCATGGAAGAAGGAAGTGAGGAGGAAGAGGAGGAATATGGGAGTGAAAACCACGATGACACAAAGGAAACCAAAGACAGCGAAGATGATGGAGGGGTGATGACATTCTCCAAAAGACAAGAGTCTGAAGAAGTAGAGAAGGGAAAGGCTGTGAGGAACCAGCTAGGTTTGTGCATGTTTGCTCTGTGTTTTGACAAGCCTGTCACCTTGCTGACACTGTAGAAACCAGCCATGTTAGGAACCCCCTCAGCATGTTAACATGCTGTTAGCACACTGCATGTGCATGCTACAGCAGCCTCAGACATTTGCAAATGTTCTGCCAAGTCTGCTCTGCAAGCTGGTGTCACTGCTGCTGCAAAAGCTCATGTTATGGAGTGTATTTATCCACTGGCTTAATTGAATCAGTGCTGAATATACCTGTGGTATCAGTGTGACTTCCTGCACTGGTCATGCTGTGCAGTGGTGCTGATATCACTTTGTTTCTTTTCAACATATAACACTGAATGGAATTTTGTCCTGTCCAGCCAGTTAAACTATCAAACCTCCATTTGGAAACTGTTCTTTTAAGCAGCAAAGCAAAGGGTTGATTTGGTTTTGTGGATCCCTGTTGTAGTTGGGATCCCACGATCATGCTTTGCCCAGAGACACCCTGTGGTACCAATTCTGTGCTGGGTCAGTGCATGCAAAGATTTGGTCTAACCAGGACTGATACAGCCCAAAGGAGAGGGGCTGTGCTGTGATATCCTTCACAGGGAAAAGTGCGTTGACTTGCTAAAGGATTGTTTTATTTCCTTTCTGTTCTGAAGCACTGTGGGATCATATCATGGAAGGGAGGATCAAGATGCAGAAGGCACTGGTGACGGCCAACAGGCTCCCCCAGCCAGACACCTACCCGAGGTTCAGAGAGGAGGGGGGACAGCAGTTTGACAGCGCTGTGGAGAACTGTAAGAATCCTTTAACCTTACTGCTTTGGTTAGACTGCTGCAGTGTGTTTTGCTGTGTGGGGAAGCATTGATGGGAAAGTGAAGGCTTTGAGCTGTATGTGTCTGTAGTATTGGCTGTTGGGTTTTATTGCTGTAATCTCTATGAGGTGCTATGCAAACAGAACCCAAAACCTCTTTTCCATCCCAGACAAAGCAATTGTCTTCCATCACCCACATTTGTGTGTGCTTGGTTGGTCTCTGCTGGTGGCCTATCATTGCTTACATCAGGCTGGTGAGCCTCAGCTGAGGTCGTGCTGCTGTTTCTGTTTGTATTTCTATTGGGGATTGAAGTTTGTTTACCAAATTTAACTTTCATACTGTGTCCTAGAAATGCTTTGATTACTGCAGTTCAGTGTAGAGTTGGGATCCTTTGTCCAGGAACACCTTGTCCCAGTTTTGTGCTGGTGAATGCAAAGATTTGCCTTAACCAGGAGTAATGCAGCCCAAAGCAAATGTCTTTCCAGCCTGGAGTTACTTCATCTGTTTATTTCTGAGAATCACTATTAATGATACTGATCTAATCAGATTTGTAGTAGATTCTCCAATATGAAATAATAACGTGCAGGCTCCAGTTGGTAAGTTCCAGGTACTTGCTTCAGTGTGTTGTAGGTCTATTTAATTTTTAGAATGGGACACCTTTTTTACTGGCCTTAAGGTAAGTGCATGGGGGGATAGTTATGTTATCCTTAGGAATAAATAAAAATTCTGCAGGTATCAGTTGGTGTTAATTTCTTCATGACATGTTTTTTGTTTCCTGGCAAAACCTTAGTGATGGCAATATTTATACAGAGATTCTTCTGTTTCCTCATCTCACTGATCAGAAATTAATGCACTTCATAGGATATTCTTTCAGTGATTTTGAATAATAAGGATAAGCCCAGTAGCCTTTGAAATCTTCCCATTTTGCTTGTCCCTTTCACTTCCATTTCTGCTTTCCCAATCCTGAGGTGCTGCTCACTCTCCAGAGTTTCAGCTCCTCAGATCCTGTGGAAGATCCCAAGCAGCCTTTTATGTGAACCCAGTTGGTAGGAAACACTGTAGTGGTGTCCACAGCCTCTCGTGCTGCACATCAGGGCTGCCAGGCATCACCTGAACCCTCAGGTTTGCTCTGGTTCTCCATCCCTTCAGCCACACCATGTAGTGAGTGAGAAATTTTGGCCTGAGCTGGTATAAATCATCCGAAAACTGGATTAGGAACTTTCACCATCATTGACCATGACCCTGAGTGTTGCTCCTACAGCCACTTTTGGCTGTGATCTCATGGGTTACATCTGATCAGAACGTGGCAGGTAATCAGCTTATCTGGAGTTACAGCAGGTGAGGCACTTTCTATTTTAAAGTTGGCTCTGCTGCTTTGACTGAAGTGATTAAGGACAAAAAGGCAAACTCCCAACAATACTGTGCTGACCTTTCAGTGGAACACACGTTATTAATGCCTTTAATGAGATGCATTACAAACTGCACCAGCTCCATGTTTCATTACAGGTCTAAAATGCAATATCATTAAAGACCTTTAACAGAAACAATGGTTGACATTTTGATATTTCCCATAAGCAAAATACATCCAAGAACATGGAGTGTAATGTCCACAGTGCAGCAGAGGCTAATCCTTGGGTTGTCCAGAGCTCTGAGGGGAAATCCACTGTTAATAACTGGCCGCTGATTCCCTCCTCACCTTCTTCTCATAATCTGGGCAGGAAAGTTGTAGGAGTTCACTCTGATATTCCTCAAAGCTTGAGTTTGTGTTCTGTGTTTCATCTGTGAAGACAATAAGAAAATAAAACTGGAGTGACCTGGGCAAAGTCAGCACAAGAAGTGCTCAGACAGACAGGAAGTTACTTCTGCTTCTGAGGTGGTTCAATATATGTGACATGTTTCAGTCTTGGACAGGATTTGGGATACTCATGGCATTGACACTGTTTTGGGCTGGATGATGCTCTCCTTTCAGGGGAGCCTTGGCACTTCTTTCCAAATCCACAAAATAAATTTGGCATGCTTTCATCATTTTCATTGAACAGGAGGAAGTGATGTGGTGCTCAAGTTGCACGAAGGCGTTGGTGCCAAAATTCCAGACTCTGTAGGATGCTGAAGGCAGGAGCTCAGGGTTCCTGACTCCCAGCACTCTCATGTGAATTTTTTGAGTTGGAAAATGGTCCTGTGTATATTTGCCTTTTTGGTATCTCCCACTTAGGACAACCCTGTTGTGGTGGTGAAATTCCCCAAGGGCTTGAGTATAATTGTGTTAAAGAGTAGACAGCAATGCTCCATCCATTTGCAGGTTTAAAGCCAAGTCTCAGGGAAAATGGCAAGGTCGTGCTCGTTTTCCAGGTTTTGAGATTGGAGGTTACGAAACCTCAAGTGTTTAATTTATTATTTTTCTAATCTTTTGTGATTTTTTTTCTTTAATGTTACAGCGTGCTTTGGACAGTCTTAGATTCCTGAGATCTCAGGTTCTGGTAGATGATTTACTGCAAAATTGCTTATAAATTGAAGTAGAAAATGTTTTGCAGACCTGGCAGCTTTCAGGCTTCACACCCATTTGTCACCCAGCATTTCCCTTTGTGTATAGAACAAGAATTAATTAGGCTGCACTGCAGGAAAAGTTTATGGCCATAATTTATATAGGATGAATTTCTGTTTAAAGAGACAGCATTGCTTTGTTTGCGCTGTCTTACTTTTTATTTCCTTTTTTTTTTTAAATCTTTAATTATATTCCAGATTTTTTCTGTCACCCTTTTTTACATACAAATTGGAGCCCAAACTGTGGTCGTGGAGCTCATGTTTATTCCTGTTTTGCACCCATGGAGAAAGTCTGGGTGATTTTTAGTGCTGAAATCAGAGTGGCTGAGCTCTGAATGCAGCACAAATGTGCAGGGTTTAATGCCCTGCACACATGAACTCCCTCAGCTCAGCATTCCAAGGTGCTGCTGCCTGGAGTGGGCTGTTTCTCCAAGATAGATTTGTATTCTCCTGCACTGTATCTTCCAGTCTAGTCCAGGGCTTGAGATGTTGCCTCTGTTTGGGGTCTTGCACGTTCAATTAATGTTTTTCATAATCAATGCAAGTCAGAATTTGCAATCTGCTCCTGATTTGCACATTAAAGAGACCCATTAATTAAAAATTCCAATCCCTGGCATGTTCCCGCAGGATCCTTGCATTATTTACATAGAAAAGGAGTGCAAGGTGCAAGTTTCTGGGCTGTGTCTCTGCACAGATTGCATGCCTGCCATTCATATTTCACTGTATGTTTGCAAGGGACAGGAAGGTTAGAAGTGGAGCTCATGAAAATGTCACCAAAAATTACCTCAAGGGCAAGAAAGAGCCAAAGAAGAGGTGGAAGTGAGGCCACATCCAGTGTCAGGAATTAAACAGTTCCAAGGTCTGGGGCTTGTTATGTTAAATCTTGATACAGTGACAAAAAACACCAATAATTGAGGGACAGGGGGGCAATAAGAGCTTTAAAAATTTAATCTCCCTACACAAAAGCCCTGGGCTTCCTAGTATGGACATGTTCTTGCTATTTTAATTGCTTTCTCTTTATAATTCTGGTTAAAAATACTAAACTGGGATGTTTCAGTGACTTATACTTTATGCTCCACAAAAGAGCTGGGAATTTGAGCTTTTAAGTAGTTTATTGTGCTATTTTCGCTTTTTAGTTGGGGGTATGAATTAAAAATGTACAGAAACCCAAGTGAGGATCTTGCACAAGGCAAGGAGCTCGTGGAAAATGCAGGACTTGAAGGGACAAGTAGTAGTGCATGTTTTTGTAAGTATATGCTGTCACTTCCTGAGAGTTCAGGAGGTCCCTGAAATGTAAACTGTTTGCTGAATTTTCATGGAGTTGAATTTTTTTTTTTTGGCTCTGACTCCCTCTGTCAGTGGATTAAGAGAAAATACCAGAATCCCACATTTCTATTCCTCAGCATAAGATCAAGAGAATTTCAAGAGAAATGGGAAAAATAGTGGTTTTGGTAAAAGGTGGATATGCAGGGTCTGTGAAGATGGATTTGCTCAGTGAAGGAATAAAAAGGGGAGGGTCAACAAATATTAACTGTTATTTACACTTTGTAGAGCTCTGGCAAAGTTACACAAAGGTTTGTGATCAATAAGAAAATAAACCTGAATAAAGTGAATCAGATTTAAAAAAAAAATCAAGTGCAATGCTCCACGTGCTTGCAAGGCCATTATCCCCAAACCTGCTTGGATTATTAATGGATTAGTGGAGAGCAGCAGTGAGCTCTGCCTGGCAGCAGCCTCAACTTGCACCACAGTGCCTTGGCTGCTGCTAACAGACCCCCAGATTTCTACAGCTGCTTGAATTCTGCTGAAATTTGTACATCTTTTCTCAGAGTGGTTCCCAGTCCTGCCTTTCCACCCCGACTTTGGACTGCAGGACATTAGAGCACGTGCACCTTTTAGTCCTTCACTATGTGTTTGAAGTGGGGTGTGGTGAAGAAAGCACAAAGATGTAGAAAGATGAAACAAGGGAAGGGAGTGTGAACTACATGTGGAGTTTGCAGGAACTCACTGTTCAGAATTTACTGCAGCCAGTTTGTCCAACTCAGGATCAGTTGCTGCATAACTTGTAGTGTCCAAGGCCAGGCTGGGCAGAGCAACCTGGTGTAGTGAAAGGGAGTGGAATGAAATAGGCTTTAAGGTCCCTTCCAATCCAAAGCAGTCTGTGATTCCATCAGAAGTTACTCCCTTAAGGTGTTAGTGTGTCTCAGGTGCAGCCAACAGTTGCTGTTTCATGTTTTATTGAAAAGAAGAGCTAAAAGGAACACTTGGAAAATGCAGGGTTTGGCAGAGGCTGTGCATGGCCACGTGTTTGTGCCCTTTAAGGAGTTGCTGAATTTTTGTTCCTAAAGCTTTGACTGACCCAGAAATGGCTGTTTCTGGGGTGGAAATAGGTGCCTTTGGTAGTGAGTGTGGTGGGAAAGGACTGTGTGGACCTTTATAATTCCCTGTGTTGGGCCCTGGGTATGGCAGGTTGGTTTAACTGCTCCCGTGACAAATACCTGTGGCTTGTGACTAAACAGCACATTTGTGGACAAGGCCTCTTAGGGCTGTGATTAAGAATCCCACTTACATTCATTGCCAGCAGGAGACCTCCAAGGATGCCATGTGTTCTCTGGTTTTACATTCTTGCATATTAAACCTTTCCATATGAGTGCTTCACACTGAATATCTTCATTTTCTTGTGTGCAATATTTAGTGGACATTCAAGACAGAGGGAAAAGACACAGGGATAGATTCTATTTAGTGTCAGTTCAGTGCATGTTTGTGTGTTGTCACTGTTTAACAGAGGATTTTTGTTGGGTTCTGTTGATCCCAGTCTTTAAAAAAATATGTTTACATTCTATACAATGTCCAGGTAAGTCATGTTGAAGAAGATGATTAAGCACTGACTAACTTTTAATAAAATCAAGCCTGTTTTAGGTACTAGAGACCCTGTTCCACTTCTGTGAGAGAGGATGTGCCTGGCAAGGCATCCCCCTCTCCTCTTCCTCACCCCTCACCTGTACCCAGCTGTTGGACACACCTGGTTAGAGAAAAGCTGCCTGATGAAATGTGCTTTATTGACACAGGCTTGGAACTTTTCAGACAAGCCTGCAGGAAACAGCTGCCAATAATTCACTCATAATTTTCTTACCATCTCTGTTCGTGGATCTCTTTCAAAACTAAAATATATCCATACCTACATCTGGAGATGTTAATGCATTAATACAGAGCAGGGTGGGTGTCACAGGGGAGGGGGGAGGAACTGAAGCACAGGCAGATTTCACAGTTTCCAGAGGCATAGAGCAGTTACAGGATTAATTGGTGCTAGGCAAGATCATGGACTTAAATATATTCTTGCTTTGAAGATTTTACTGGGAGCCTGCACAAATGTGTGACAGCAGAACTGGGTTTCAAGCCTGAGTGTAAATTATTGTGATCAGATCTAGCCCACTTAAAACTGGTAGTTCATTTTAATTGAATTGTATTAGTCTGGACACTTTATGAATACAGAAAACATCGGGCTTGTCAATTCATGCAGGGTTGAATGTGATTTAAATGGCTGTGGATGCAGGTGTCCCCAAATTTCACCTTTTCTCTCTGATCTAATGGAGAATCTATTCAGCTCTTTTTGGGATTGAGCCAAGCCTGTTGGCATTAATGAAACTCTGCTCTCAACTAAAATAAATGAATGAATCAGACCCTTTTTTCTAGGTTTTGTTGCAATGATCCTGTGGTGTGGAGAGCTTTTGGTAAGGACTCCTGGGCCATTCAGTGTAGGTGTCAGCTAGTGAGAGGGAAGAGACGTGAAGTGAGGGGCTTTAGAGAAGGCACAGGACTCGAGTTTGAAGCTCTGTAGTTGTTGTGTGAATGCTTAGTTGGGTCATGGGGTCTGTAATGTTCTGTGTATGTGCAGAATTTGGGCTGTGAGAGGTACCAGGAAAGTATTTTGTGGCTTGTCATTCCTGTCTGTGAATTGTTCAGAAATCCTATGTGGGAGGTAGTGGAGAAATGCAGGACATTTGTATGATGTGCAGGTTTGGGCTGTTTTCAGAAAAAGAACTTCTTGCCCTTCCTCACTGAGTGTGAAGGTTTTAACTTGTGGTATTTATTTTTGAGCAGAATTGTCTCCCCTTGTATAGGGGTGGTAAAATAAGTGCTCCCATTTTATAGGTGATCTCCATAGCCATGTGTGCTGGACACTGATGTTGTTTAAGGTTTATTTGAAAGCTGCCTTAAATTCTAGAGCAAGAAATAGTGGGACAGTCTCTACTGGGTGACCTGGTACACTTGAACTCCAGACAGTGGGATTACACCACACTTAATCAGACAGATTTGCCTACACTCAAGTTTCTCAAGATTAATAGCTAATTAAATTGAATTTAGCTAAATATTTGTGCATGTTAGTCTGTGTACAGCACAAACAAGATGCAGGGAAACAAAGGCTTTAAAAGTGTCCACACAAGCATGTGCAAATGTCAGCTAACTCGGATTAATTGGCAATTGGTTACCTTGAGATGGAAACTCGGTGCTTGTCATGATAAATATAATTAATGGCCTGGTATTACATGGGGAGGTCAGTCTAGATGGGCTAATGTTCCCTTCTGGCCCTAATATCCAGATAACTATGAAATTTCACATTTCCTCTTCCTTTCTCCTTCTTGCCTGTGTACTTGGGGATTCCAGCCTAGCAGAGGCAGGAATATGTGCTGTCAGCCTCTTTGCATTTACAGTAATGTAAAACATCAGTTTTTATAAATCTCATTTTACCAGCCCCATCCCCTCCCTGCTTTGGGCTGATATCAAAAGATGATGGTTGAGGGGAATCAGTAGAGCATGAACTTCATGGAAGTGTTTCTCTTTCTCTCCCTTCTCAGCTTTCCCCCTCCCCCAGCCCCCTCTAATAAAACCCCTGAATACCCAGCCTTTATTCTGTTGTTGCATCTAGTTATTTTCTTTACTTTTAGCAAACTCATCTATGTCTGATCCTGTTGTCCTTCCTGTCAGATGCTGCAATATTGGAGTGAAAGGGCTAAATTGAGGCCGTTCTGTAACTCTTTGGGAGTCAGCTGAACTGCTGGTGTGAGAGGGGGGTGCAGCATTGGCTCCTTTGTGCCGAAGGAATACAATTTTCCCCTCTGCAAAGGCTTTTGCATCATTTGCATTCCAATGGAACCAGCAAACTGGGCCTTGGTGTGGAGCAGACCTTTGCAACCAGCAGCAAAGGGCCTTTTTCCTACTGTTCTTTGATAAAATTCCACAAAGTCAGTGTTTTGGGAAGTGTGGAGGGAATGTTACTCCCTCCACATTTGTATTTCTCTAAATCTGGACAGATTTACAGGTGCCTTGTGCCAGGATTGAGCTGAAGGCTATGAGAAATGTACATATAAGTGCACCACCTCCCAAAAATCATCTCCAGCCTATCATTTAGTCTGGGCTGGCTCTTGTAGCTTCTGTCTGAGGGTTAGCAATAGCCTTTTATTTCTGTGCCATCTTGGTTTGGGGGCCCCAGGACATGCAGGGGTGCAGAGCTGAAGCTGGGGGGGTCCTGCCTGCCCCACGTTGTTCCTCCTGCTGCTCCTCATTACACAGTGGGAATTCCAGCCAGGCTGTTGTCCAAAGCCCCATGTTTAAGATGTGATACCTGGAGGAATTCCCCCGCCTTTTCCTGGCTGGGAACGTGGGAATACAGAGCAAGCTCCAAAAGTAATACTGACAGACTTCAGAATTATGGTACACTGGAGCTCCGGCGTAATTCTTTGTTGAAGAAGTTAGAGGCCTAAAATGTTAAGGCTTATTGTTATTCCGAGTTGATAATCTCTGCCTTGCTTTAATAATTTTTCCTCATGCCTGGATAGCCTGCGAGTTGCACAATAATCACTCACACAGCTTTGTAATCAATGCCCAAAGTAATAGGATTCCGCTGGCCAACGGCAATTAATAAATTTGTGTCTTTTTTAAAACACTAGCAAGTCGGGCCTGAAATACGACTGACTGGCTTTCCTCATTTGCATATTTATTGCAGTGGAAAAATTCTTGCCGAATGATTGATGTTGAGCCTGCCTCTTGAATTCCAAACAGCACATTATTATGAAATGAAAAATGCCGGCCATACAGTTGATTAAAGTTGAAGACAGTGGAATCGGTGTTTTTTAAGATTGTGGGAGAATTAAAGGCATATTTTAATAGATGTTGACAAGAAGTGAACTAACAAAAGCAAAGCAAAGGATTTGCTTGAAAAGATTTAATCAAACGTGTTTCGTGGGGGATTAATTGCTGGGGATGACTAGTGCAAGTGGCTGGCTGGTGGATTTGAATGAGAAGTATTGTTCCGAGGCCAGCGGATCGAGGGCCATTTTGACCCAGAGTTTAACTCCTGTCCTGCAGTCCTTTGAAAGGAGTGAAAATTCCCCCTCTTCATCTGAATGCTGGGATAAACGCACGTACCTGATAAAGATACTTTTCATTACGTGCAGCTATTAAAATAAAAGAGGTTGGATTCCTCTCCTCCTTTCCATTTGCATAATGTGACCAGAGTGAGTGTGCCCGCTCTGTGTGCTGGGGACACAAGGGTGCTCCATGGGGACACAGGGGCTCTCCATGGGGACACAGGGACTCTCCTTGGTGGCAGGGGGAATTCTCCCAGTATTTGGCAGCTCAGCCTTTGCTCTGCATCCCATCGTTCCAACACCAGCATTGCTCCAGCTTTTCTGTGTGAGCACTTCCATAGCCTGTGGAGGTACATGGGAAATTAAAAGTCTGCATGCTGGTGATATTCCTGTGATGCCAGATCCTCAGATTTAATTGAGGGGAAAAAGTAGTTAATTTTCCAGCATTGGCGTGGGCTCTGAAGTCAAGCCAAGTCCTCTGTGGGCAGTGGTTCCTGCTGGCACATCCCGGGAAGGATGTTTCTGTGTGTGTGTGTTTGGGTATGGCATGTGCAGAGCAGAACCCAGTCTGTGGGAAGCACTGCCACACCCTGCAAAGTGCCACATGGTGTGAGAATCCTGGGAGGTTTGCCCCAATTTTAGAATTTCCCCCCTGACCCATTGCACTCCGAAGCTGCTGGATGGATGCACAGGGGTCAGGCAGGGAGGAATGTGCCCAGTGGAGCAGTTTTGGGAATCCCAGGGCTTGGCTCTGTGAATACCCTGGAAAGCCTGGCCTTGAGGCTGCAGCTTCTTTTCATGGACTCAAAGCTTCCCCTGGCCCTGCGCCAACTGCTGCTCTCTGCAGCTGCTTTGGGAAGATGAAATGAGACCCCATTTTTAGAGGTCATTAAAAAGAGCACAGATCTTTTCCCGTGCAGGATACTGTGGGAATGCTGGATTAGGAGCATGGGTGAGCACTGAAGCCATCCTGCCAACCAGTCCCCACATGGCACTGTGTGGGTTTTCAAGGCAGCTCTGCGTGCAGAGGGTGGGATGGGGGAGCAGCTGGGGGGTCAATCCCCTGCCACCAGGAGTCCCCCCAGTCCGAGGGGGTGCCACCAGCACAGCCAAGTTTGTCCATAACAACTGGCATTGACAAAATTGATTTTCTTTGTGGTTTGAGAGCAGCAGGACAGATTTCATCTCTAGTGAGTCTCCTGACACTTTGATACATGGCAGTGCTATCCCTGAACAGAGCTAAGTACTCCAGGGCTACTTCCTGACTGGGAGAAGGGATGTATAAAATGAGAACCTAAGAAGGAGTGTTAACAGAAAGGCACACTTTGATTTACTGGTGCTGGCTCCCAGCTTTCTTGGTAGATTGATATGCTGCCTGCTGGATCTGGAACAACTTTTTCACTCCTGTACACAAAGTGAAGGGGCTCCCGTGGATTCTTAAAAGCGACTCTTACAAGTTGGTGTCTTACAGACACTCTGAGTCCCATTTAAGCTGGAAGTTAATGTTCAAACCACATTTGTTGAGTTCTTGGGGCAGCTGCAGATGGATCCCAGTCACCATCTTTTTTTGTTTCCCAAAGGGCAGCTTTAGGAAAGGTTTGATGGAAGGAGGGATTGCGTGTTGTCCTGGGGTTGGTTGGCATGAGGATCAGGAAGGAGTAGTGGAGGGTAGTCTTAGGGTTAACCACATTGTTTCATCCTTGGCCAGTTTGTGTCAATACCTTCCTGGGCCTGAAAGCTTTACAAACACGACCATCAGGGACTGCCCAGGACCTGACACAGGTCATGGCAGTGGGAGATCCCTGCTCCATGGCCAGGGCTGGCATTGCCTGTCCCTGAGAGGTTGCACTGGCTTTGTTCTGTGAACAGAGCAGAAGGGTCAGACCTGATGGTTATCACATGTGAAAGCTGCAAGTTGGTTGCCTTAATGTACTGGAGTGTTTGAAAGCTCAGTGTTTGTGACTGTTTTCTGTTTAATTGTGTGTTTCAGACAAGAAGCAGTATTACAACAACTGTGCTGGGGGGAAGGTAGGAGAGAGGAGGGTCAGTGTCCAACTGCCTTGCAAAATGACACTGTTTGCATCTATAAAACAGTTCTGTTTTGTGCTGCCTTCATTCACAAATGGGTTCAGACTCTTCCCCAAAGCAGGTGGTGTAAAGGGCATTAGAGAAAAGAGAGGATGAAGAGGAGACTGGGAAGAAAACAGTCCCTTCTGGAATTAAACATGAAATGGATGGGCAGGACTGGATGGGAAGGGAGCAGGGGAGGGTGACGCTTGGCTTCTGGAGTTGAGTTTACAGCACACTTAAGCAGCCAACAGGAACAATGAGAATGGCATCCAGTAATGCTATTAAATACACAAGAACTGAAAACACGGAAATTACTGAGCTGTAAGAGGCTCGTGATGAAGCCACTGCCTGGAATAATTAGCCCTCCCACCTGGTTAGACGCACTGTCATTGTCTTCCCTGCCCTCTCCATCCCCTTCACTCCAAATAAAATTGCTCCCCATCCCCACTTCTGTTGGGGTCCATATCTCATAGCCTGGGGGAGCTTGAGCCTGTCTTTATTTCCTTGCCTGCTTGCCGTGGCCCTGCTATACCCCAGAAGAGCTGGAGTGCTACTCCAGTTGTAATTGCCAGGATCAAAGCTGCCTGGGGTGCATTAGCACTGCTGCTGGAGGAGAGGCAGCGGGGAGAAAATAAACAGTTTCTGAAGCTCTGGGGACATTTAGCTGTGTTGCAGGCAGTGGGAAGGATTTTGCTGGTGTAAGCTGTGCACTCAGGCTGGGGTGGGGGCACTTTGCTTTTGCAAGTGATGCTTTAGCTGCAGACACATACAACAAATGCATTTTTTAAGGGCTTTTGTCTGTTTGTCTCGTGGAATTGTTTCGATGCTAACACACGTCTGATTTACAAGTGCAGCAAACCTAATCCGTTAATAGGTTTATATAGAGGAGTTGTCAGAATGTATCTATAATGAACCCTGGGCTCGGGGAGGATGAATCCAACAGCTGATCTGCAACAAAAATCTTAAAGCATCTTCTCCTTGACATTCCTGTTACTGAGGTCAGGCCATAATTTATCTGAAGATGGTGACAACTGAGCAGTATCACAGTGGTAACACACAGGAGATTGAGACCTCTGAGTGTCTGGGCTGATTTCTGCTTGCACTGTCTCTGGCTGAGGAAGATTTGCTGTTCACTCTACCCATGATCTCTGTCCCCCATTAAAAAAAAGAAATAAAAAAATCGAGTGGTGGAAAGTTCTCTCTGTTCTTTTGTGCCAGATACAAAGAAAGAGGTTTGGGAGTTAAGCAGAGCAGCCCCAATGGTTTCGTGGCACAGGAGGTTCCAGGGGGAGCTCTGGGCACGTTCCATCTCCTGCCCTCCACACAAATCCACGTGCTCTGTCAGGCAGAGTTAAGTTCATTTTAGGTTTTTGGGTAGAAGTGTGCCAAGTGTTTTACCTGGGAGAGCTGACCCTGTGATTGATGTGTGGTGATGTGTAAAAGGAGAGCTTGTGTAGGCCTGGGCAAACACTTGTTTTCTATGGGAGAGTTCTGCAGGGAGTCTTGTTGGTTGCCACAGAAGAACTGTTATTGAAGAGCAGATGCTGTGACAGTGTGCAGTTAACCTGTCCCCTGGTCAGCTGCAGCTATGTGTCCTTGGAGACCATACAGTCATTGGAACAGGCAGTGGTTTCTCTGTATCTGTGTGGATACAGGAAAATTGTCAGCTGCAAAAGCCTTTGGATACATGGCATCAGATCTACATTCAGGATTTGTGTCTGAATGCAACTGCTCATCCCTGTAAACACCTTCACATTATGTATTGATCATTTTACACCTTTCCACCCCAATCTTTTTTTCTCTTTCTGAGTTTCTCTGGACTGACAGTTCTGCTTTTCTGGTCAGAATCTTCTCATTAAATTTGCTGTGTCATGGTTTAGGTTTCCCCCATAGCTCAGATCTTGCTACACTTAATTTTACTTACAGTCTAATTCCTCCTACCTCTTGCATGGTGAGTACAGTGCTGGTCAGAGCCCTGCAGGAGGTTGGGGTTTGGTTTTTCTTCTTACAACATGCATATTATGTACAAGAAGGGAAAGTCAGAGGTCAGTTTAGAGGGCCTGTACAAATATATATATTTTCCCTCAGGTTGCATCATATTATTCAGTTGAGTCTGTCCTCTGCTGTAGAACTTAACGCAGGAGAGAAGAGACTGAGTCAGCAAAAAGATTGTTGTCACATGTGTTGCTTCTTCAGGATGTTAATCCTTCAGGCTCTGCAGTGGGAATGTTTGTGGATGAAACATTAGATCAGTCCACTCCCCATGTGCAGCCAGGCAGATGTTTGGAAAGCAGTTCTGCCTCCTTTCCTCCCTTCTTAGGAAAGGAGTGCTCTCCCCCAGTGTGGAGATGTTTGACATTAACAGCTATAAATCTGTTTGAAGATAAAGCCACATCTCTAACTGGTTAGAGACAAACAGTTAACGGGACACGCAGTGACTGTGGCAGAAATTCTGATTCAGGATGAAAAACTAAGCACTGTAAAGCTGAGTGTTCACCAGAAGCAAGAAATTGTCACTTGTGTCTTTTGCTCTGCAGGTTGTAAAACTCTGGAGGCTTTGCTGAAAGTACTGGTGGACCTTCAGGATGAGCTGCTTTATGAGTACCCAGGCACGAGGCACCTGGTCGATGGAAAGCAGGCAAAAACTGAGAGGTAAATCCAAAAAAAGACAATAACTTTCTGAATCTTTCAGAATCCTTTTAGTCTCCAGCTAACAGGACCATGCACAGCCTTCCTGAACACCTTCACTGTGCTGTTCCCTCAGTTGCTGCTGTGTCTAGGTGACAGATACTCTGGACAAATGACCATTTCAATTCCTTCTGCCTTGTGGGAAGTCTGTTATGTAATTTTTCTGGTAATGGAGCAGGGGCTAAACTGTGGGTCTTGTGCCAGAAATGCCACCATGGTGTGGAAAAAGCCAGGAGGGGAGAGGCCACTGAGAATTCACACGTTGCCTTAGGGAGGTGTGGAGTGTTCAACTTGTTTGTTTTGTTCTAGTGATGATGAAATCCCGAGCAGCAGTGATGAGGAGCAGGTGGATAAGGCCCAGGAGAAGAGGAGGAGCCTCCCCAAACGAAAGCTGAAGTTCGAGGACTACCCCGAGTTCATTGCCAAGCGCTACGCGGACTTCAGGGTCTATCGGAACAGCATCCTGCAGAAGTGGCATGACAAGACAAAGCTGGCAACTGGCAAAATGGGAAAGGCAAGTCTTGGTGTGTGTGGGCTGGCATGCTTCAGTTTGGCAGAGATTGGGGAACAAGTTCAAACTGAAAGAGGGGGCATAAACTGTTCTTTTGTTTTGAGCAGATGGGCAGAAATAACCTTTTCAGGGACAAACATTGTCCCAAGTTTGGGGAGAAACTCTGTGATAGTGTTGGTGTTCTCCTACCCAGACCTCTTGTCACAAACAGTCTCCAGCAGCAAATAAGCTCCATGAAAATGCCATTGTTGCTGATCTCCAAGCTGTTTATGGTTTCTAACAGAACTAGTGCCTTTTGTGGCTCTCCTCCTCCACAGAGTGTACATTTAATACAATGGGTAATCATTTCACCCAGAGATCCAGGGTCTCCTCACATCTCTGAGTTAGTATTAATCATTGAGAAGTTAATCTGAACCAGAACAGCAAAGGCATTTTATTAAGCCAGGCGTCAAGTTGCCTCAGGTTGGGAAGGGAGAGCGAGGGAGAAACAAATAAAAAATCCTAACAGAAATCCCTGCAACGCAACCCAAACCCCCTCCTCTTGGAATGCTGTCTGCTTATCCACTGACATGGAAAGATAGGGGAACATTGCTGCCTTGAGGAAAAGCTTTCTGCATTATCTGACACTGGTTAATGTTGTTGCAGGGTTTCGGTGCCTTTGAGCGTTCAATCTTGACTCAGATTGATCATATTCTGATGGACAAGGAGAGATTGCTCCGGCGCACCCAGACCAAGCGCTCCGTGTACACAGTGCTGGGAAAGCAGGAGCAGGAACCTCAGCCAGCCCCTCAACCTGTGCCTGAGAACTCGGTAAGGCTGCTTTGTTTCTCTAACCCAGCCTGGAGCTGCAGTGAAACTCTGCAAAACAATTAGCTTGAGCCTTTAGCAGGTAATGTGCTTGTTTGTGAGAGATTTATGAAGGTGATGCCTGAGTGTTGATTCCACTAGTGTAATGGCTAAGAAAAAGATTGTAGGCATTTCAATTCCAGTTTTATGGTGTTTGCATTATCTCCTGTCCCAGTTCTTGACAGGGGAAAACAAGGTTTGGGCTGGGATTGTGCCCCTCCTGTGATGGAGGAAGTGATGCTCACTAAATCTGCTTTTTAAGGTAGTGGCTACAAACCTTGGTTTTTACTCTGCAGTTTAGAGTCTTTAACCCAGAAAGTCACTTCCAAAATCATACTGCATATAACCTACAGAATACATTAGTGGTAAGTCCGTTATTAATTTAGTATTTAAGAATGAATAAATGCTCAATTCTGAGAGATCAGGTAGAATTACTGCACTTGCAAGATGTATTTTTGCCGTTACATTAAAAATCTCTGTAGTATTTTGCCAGAAAGACTTTGCACAGTCCTATTTATTTCCCAGTAAAGGTATCATAAATCTGTTTTGGCATTGGCAGCATTTCTGCCTTACCTTTAAATGTATTCCTAGTCCTTAAAAGCTTGTTATGTTGGGAGTTTTTCCTCCATTCCTTCATATCATCAAGTGTGTTTACAAGCTGCTGCACATGATGTCGTTGGAGTATGGAACAGAAATATTCACATATAAGCTTTCAGTATTTCCTTTGTGCTTCCAGGAAGTCCTCCCTCCCCCAGACTCCAACAGACACCTGAAGGACATAGATGAGGAGATATTTGATGATGATGACTTTTATCACCAGGTAGGTGATGGTAAATGTGTGGAGTTATGCCTCCAGTTGGATTTTAATACTTCCAGAGATAATGCAGTTGGTTCTGTGCTCTATATTTCTTTTTCCTGTGAAACTCAGTTACCTGTTTTAACATCCCACATCTCTGTAGGCACCTCAGGGCACTTTGCTCTCAATTTTTATTGTAGGGCTGTGTGAGCTCAAACTTGCATTGTGGATGTAAACTTGCTGCCCTCACTAGCATTACTGCACTGGAGGCTGTCAGGGCTGCAGGGTGAGCCTGTGCCTGTTGTTCTCCCTGTGAGCACTGCTACACAAGGGAAAAGTCACTGAATTCCCTGAGGGTGCCTGTGGGCAGAGTCCCATTATAAGGAACAATCCTAGCAGACCTTCAAAAGCACTGGAGTTACTCCTGTCTCAGCCTAAATCATCCCACCTACCTGCTGAATGGGAAATGTGCTCCTCTGGCACTTCCCTTGGAGTCATTCCAGCTTGGATTCAGGCCAGTCATTCTTTTAATTTGCAAAATTCTTAGAAACAAGGGATCTGCACCCAGTGCATGGAAACCTTGTGTTTGTAGTTTATTTAATAAAAACACTGCCAGCTTTGTGAAAACTGGAAATTGTCATATATTGAGGAATATGTCACTGTAATTCCTTCCCCAAGGCATGAAAACCTTGGTCTGCTTTGGTGATCCACAGAGAGCTTGAACTTCAGGACTAGAGCAATATCATTATATCATTAGAAAGGCAGAAATTTTTGATCTGAATAGTTATTAGAGTGTCTAGTAAAGTGTAAAGGCAGTGGAAGAGAGCTGTAGCCATGTGACTGTGCTCTGGTAGCTGACTTAATCAGGAGCATTTGAATATTTTAAAAATTTAGGGTTTCATGTACAGAGACAGGACTAAAAATTAATAAAAAGGTGTATTAAATTGGTAATTCTTTTCTGTGTTTTGCCAGTAGGAAGTACAATGAACTTTAATGTTATCTTTTTTTTGCCCTCTGAGAAAGTTTTCAACACACTTCCAACCGTGCTGCTGTAGATGTCCCAAGAATATGTTTGCAGTAGACTTCACCTGGTGCAGAATTAGGGCAATTTTAATACTTAATGTTTGTGAGGGTTCTTCCAAACCATAGCTCCTCTCCTGGCTCTGTATTTACTGTAAGAGCATCTCCATTGCTGTGGGTGGAGCAGCATCTCTTGGGCAGGTGAGGATGCCAGGCCCACTCTGTAGGCTCCAAATGGTGATCAGAGAGTGCCTGTCTTCTTGGCACCAGTGTCTGAAGGGGCCAAATCTGTGAGATAATACTGAGGTGGAATTTGGGGGCCAAGTGGACAACTTTGGGGACCAAGTGGACCCTAAAAAACCAAATTAAATCAGTATAGCAAAATCATGGAGTGGTCAAGGAGAAATAGCTGAGATTGACAATCTGTGGACTTGTGCAGAAAAGGTGCTTATTGGCCTTGAAATGTTAAATTTTTAAAAGAAAAATAGCAATAGATGAATGGCCCAGTCTTTCCTTCTAATAACTTTAACTTCGATAAATCGTGATTTCAGAAATATGACTAGTCCCAGCTTAGCTTTTCCCCTGGCTGGTTAATTGGGGTGCTGGGGTTAATCTAAATTAAAACTTAAACTAATAGAGGTCATTGAGGGAAGAGAATCACCTGAGTAAAACAAATGGGTCTGCCAGGCACAACTGTATCTTGGCCATTTCCCAAGAGGGAAGTGGCAGCAAATTGGAGTTGTTTCAGCACTTGGCAGAGGTGAAGGATGGGTGACACGGGTTTAATGCGCGGCACCTCCGGAAGCGCTCCAGATTGCACTCCTTGCTGTACCAACTGCTCCTGAACGGGAGCAGGACCAGCCAGCAACATCTGGCAGCACAGCCAGGCATGGGTGCAACTTTGGGAACCCCATAGACTCTAAATATGGTGCTTAGCCTGGTGCAGGCTTTAATCACTTCCCACTCCTTGGCAGCGGGCTCCGACAGCTTATCCCGGCCTCGTACATCACGCACAGACATCTGCTGAGCCGCCAGGCAGCTACACATTCATTTTCTTTTCTTGCTTGGCTTTTTTTTTTATATCCCTCCCTCCTTCTCTCCCTCTCTCCCTCCCTTCCACCCCTGTCCTCTCCTCCCACCCCCAGAATGCTTCCTGGGAGAGATGATGCGTGCGGATTCCTGGTGATGGTGGGGACGCAGCCCCGTGCCAGCCGCCACACAGCACCTGTTCCACTGACCTGGTTAATGTCCTGTGTTCAGTGGGATTTGGCAGAGATTGGAGCTGAGGCCAGTGCAGTGATAAGGCTGAAGAAAATGGCTGTATGTTTTCTGTCACCTCCCAATTAAATTGGATTCATAAAGTGCTTTCCTTTATTTGTCAGGGCGCTAAGCTGGAGCTGAGCATTGCATTCAGAAAGGGGAGAGTGCAGCACAATAGAGCTGACAAGGCACTGAATGGCTTTGCTTTCATGTGGGTCATAACTGTGCAGTGCTTTTGTGTGTGGGTGTGATTGCATGTGTGGGTATAAATAAAATGTAGGGAAGGAGCTGGTTCCTCAGGAGTGCTCGGTGCTGGCGGAGGGAGCCGAGGGTGCTCCCAACCTCTGACCTCTGTGCATTACACTGATTGCAGGGTGCATCTCAATACCTGCTCTTTTCTGCCTGTTTAAATTTACATCCAGACTTTTTTTTTGGTATCACTTTTATTTTTCTAAACAACGTTTTATGATTATTAATTTATTTTGATTACTGCTTAAAAGGTGAAAATTCAGATAAAGAATAACATTGGAAACCAACTTCCTCTGTCTGTCAGTGTGAAATTAAGCAAGTAAAAATGAACAAGATCTGATGAATGTGCGCAAGTTAATGATAACAGAATAAGTAGCTATACTGTTTTATAATAGATTATAATACAAAACTCTGTAATGAATCCGTTTTACTTGTGGAAAAACAATTTTCTGGTCCAGGTCTTGGTATTCCATAGAATTCAGCAGGTGGATCTGGTGGAATTTTGTGATGATTCAGGATTTAACTCTCTTTTGCCTCTTCATCCCACTTTTCTCCTATTCTTCACTTGTTTTATGAGCAGTTACAGTTTTTATTGTGGGGCTCATGTTGAATGGTGATGAAAAGCTGAGCTGAGTAATGCAAATGAAATATTTTTATTGGGTTGCACTGAGTGAGAGTAGTTAAGCTGTTTCAGAAGGATCCTCATCACTGGCAGCAGTGAGAGGCTAGAGTCCAGTTCCTTTTCTTTTAAATTCTCCTTCATACATGGTTTTAAGGGAAGAAAAAGGCATTTTATTTTTAGCAGTCATATTTACGTAGAATTCATTACAGCTGATATTGCAGCATTAAGACTTAAAATTCCAGCCTGCTACCAGGGAGCTGCTGGTCTGACATGCTACAGTGGAGATTTTATTATTAGGTTGAAATACTCCTCTGGTAAAGGAGAGAGTGGAAATTGCTTTATTTCCAACAGGAATTAGCTTAGTGTTCATATGCTAAGTGTTCCACTGGTAGCAGCTCTTCCCAGAACAAATGTTCATCACTGATGGCAGCAGGTATGCCTAAGGAGAATTGGGAATATACATAATTCCTTTTTTATTCTCTGCTCTCCTGCTCCTTCCTCCCCTGATGTTGGTTGTTTTACGTCACTGTGTTTTACAATAACCCACAGTCACCAGTCTTGTCTGTGGTCACCACAGCTTCAGAAGCTGAGAGGAGACAAAGTGGGTGGGGAACATGCCAAGAAACACTAAAGACTTCAAAGAGGGATGGCAGCAGTTTGCCAAGCAGGAATGCCAGTGGTTGGGAAGGAATGTCATCCCTCCACACTGCAGGACTGGTGTCTTGCTGTATTGCTGTCCCTCTGGAGTGGCTCTGCGTGTGCCCACTCAGTGTGACAGTCAGCACTTTTACAAGTGAGCAAGAAGTCTCACTAATTTCCTTTTTCTTGTCTTGATATTCAGAATCACAGACTGATTTGGGTTGGAAGGGATCTTAAAGACCATCTCTTTCCAGTCCCCTACCATGGGCAGGGACACCTTCTACTAGAAGGTCCCCCCAGCTTTAGTCTGAGCAACACGAGATAAACCTGCACGTCAGAATATCAGAAGATACTTCCAGCTCAGTTTGCTTCTCTTCTGAGTCATATTTGTGCCTGAACCCCACCATGTAGCTCTTTAAATCACATGATATCACTCCTTAAATCCCACTGTATGGCTCTTCAGAAAACTTTACCTGATGGGGTAAATTTCTCTTTATGTCTCAAGCAGTTTCCGGGGCCCATTCCTCTCCCAGGAATTTGATAATGCCATAAACAAGTAATTACTAATCCAGTGAACTATTAAAAGTCGATAATGGTGAAGAATAGAGAGAAGACTGGCTTTGTGACAAGCTGGTTTACCTTAATTAAACCGGTGAGTGATTAATATGGACAGCTGATCTTGTGGCTTTAATTAGATGCATTTAGAGTTTTGTGTGAATAAGAGATGTCTCGAACCATCCCACAGGTTAATGGCAATACAATACTCTTATCACAGGCATGTATCTTTCAAATGGCTGGGTAGATGGTTAATAACACGTTTTAAAGCTTGATTTGGAACTTCTCTTAATGGGTTATTAGAAAATAGGCAAGTCTGTGCATCTTACACACATCTGAATTTGAATATTATGGATTTTAAAAAGAGTCTCTACAGTGATTTCATTGTGCAAATTAAGTTTTTATAAATAGGTTTCAGAAAAATGAATTTTAAAAAGTGTTCCAAGAGGGTTTAAAATAATAATTGAGCTGCAATCTTAAATTTTCTGTGGTGTTGGTAGAAATCCAAACAATCCAAATGGTGTTACACTGCTGCTGAGTGGGGGCATAAAAGGGGAAAAGGAACAGCTTGTTTGTACATCCAGGCAGAACTGAGTGCAGAATGTTTGCTGAGTGAGTCCTGGGCTGGAAGCAACCTCTGATTTATGCTGTTGTTCCAGGAAAAATTCATGTGATTCACCTTGTCTCTTCGAAGACAAAAACAGGAAAAAGTTAGGTTGGAAAGTATTGAAAATACATTGATAAAAATGTAGCTTTGACAACTTTCTGTTCAGGAGTGACTTGGCATTTTCACCAGGAGAGAGGAAAAGCATTTTGTGGTGTGGATTCACTGCTTTACTTGGACTTGACAAGTTGTACTTAGCTTTTCTCTTTATTTCCCACAGTGATTTTGTTAAAAAAACCCTGCTTTTTAAACTGTTAAAAAGGACTGCACACCACAATAATTGTGTGTTTGCTGTCTCCAGTAACAAACACACATTTAGCTGGAAAAGTTCACCTAACCATTTGCAAATATTTTAGAGTTCCTCACTAAAGAAGTGAGTATATTTTTTAGTGTTCCAGTAAAGCCAAGCCAGACCTGACTGGTATCATTCTTGCCTGGGGCACCCTGGCAGCACCGTGCTCACCTCTGGGCACACCTGACTCGGGAATTCAAAGCACCAGTGCCACTTGCAAGACAGAGCAGGTGCCTTTGAGCACTGTGGCACAAGTGACCTGTGCCTCTCCTGGCTTTTCTGAAGGTTTTAATAACATCAGCGAAAAATCCTTCCTTTTGTTCCAATTTTATAGCTAAGATTTGTAAACTCAACCGTTTCCTATGATGTACTGTAGATGGACTTTTTTAATTTGATTTGCTCTGTAAGGTCTAAGACAAGTGAGCCTTTTGTCAGGAGGCTGGTTTCAGCCATCCTTAGCTCTTTGTCTCAACTGGAAATTCTTAAGGGTCTGCAAATCAGAAAGGTCAGCGACTGTAGTATTAGAAACACTGACAGATAGTGCATGAAAATGAGACCTAACCTCTAAAATGAAAATTGACCTCTAAAATGAGAAATGAATCTCTATTACCCTTGAACAACACCCTGATGGCATTTCTAAATCCGGCTAATTTTGTGCAATGTACTTTGTGTGCATCTCTTTAACTGGCGTGGAGGGGGAGCCCTTTAAGGAGAATTCCTCAGAAAGCCCTTCATGACTCCACTGTGGGTTTTGGCTTTGGTGGCAGCCAAGGCAGGTCAGTACTGATGGCCCATGGGAACACTCATGTGCTTGAGCTGTGGGTTGTGAGCTCTGGTGTGCTCAGGACACAGGAGGCAGAGGCAGCTCCTGGATTGTGGGTCTGGGCACATCCCACCATCTCCATGTGGCAACTTCCTTCTGCTCCCTGTGTCCAACACAGTTTGTCCTCCTGGTTGCAGCTTTTGGTAGGAGCAGCTCAGAGCTGGTAGTGGAGCTGCAGGACGTGGCTGTGCTTCGTTGCAGTGGTGTTTGCTTCCATGGGAGACTGAGCTGAAGGTTTTGAAGTTCAGGGAAGATATGAAGGAGGGAAAGCAAAAACAGGATCTGTTTCAAATCAAAGCCTTTGGATGCCAAAATTGCCTAACTAAGACTCTGTCTTCACACATCAGGGCTTAATGCTGATAGTGATTTACTCACACTTCCTAGTTAATAATTAGACATTGGGAGACACCATATATCACTCCTAATGGAATATATGGGGTCTGATGAGAGTTTTCTGTTTTGACTAATAAATTTTAACCAGAATCACCAAGCTTAATGAAATATTGCAGCTTCGGAAGTGTTTTAAGTCTTGTGCTGGGAAAACAGTGTAGCTTTATTCAGTAAATGAATTTATCATTCCCCCTGTATCCCGAGCCCTGGCTGGCTCTGGAGCAGGGGCTGAATGCAAGACTCTGAACTAGAAAGCGGAAAACTAATCAAATCCTTAAAGACCAAAGGCAGCGAGGCAGGCCTGGACTGACTTTTGCAGTGGTAGCCTCTGGCTACATCCACTTTTATTTTAGTAACCATTGTTAGCATGATTTATAACTTTCGCTCCAAGACATATGTTATTTAGATGTAACAAGATGATTTGAGCTTTTCTTTCTATTTCCTAATTTCCCTCTTGTTGCTGCTTTCTTTTACTTCTCCCTCATCCTTGTCTCTCTCTGCCCTTCCCAGCAGTGTCCCCAGTCCTGCAGTTGACACTGCTGTGGAAGAACATTTGGAACCCTGGAAGACCTTGTCAGTGCCAAGGTCAACCAAACAAGCAGAGAACCTGCACAATAAAAGCATCCTAGAATCACAGAATGGTTTGGTTTGGAAGGGACTTTAAAGACCATCGAGCTTCACCCTCTGCCATGGGCAGGGGCAGCTTCCACTATCCCAGATTCCTCCAACCTGGCCTTGGACACTTCCAGGGATGGGGCAACCACAGCTTCTCTGGGCAACTGTGCCAGGGTCTCACCACCCTCACAGGGAAAAATTCCTTCCTAATATCCCATCTAACCCCACTCTGTGTCAGTCTGAAGCCAGGAGTGTAGGACGTCTGTGCATGACCATCTCCATGTGCCTTCTCTGCCATTGCTGCTCAGCTGTTTTCTCTGTGCCTCGTGCCAAGGAACACGATAAGAGGAGACAGTAAACACTGGAACAGGAAGAAACCACTAAAACCTCTCTGCACCACTTCTCACTGCTGTTCCAACCCTCCCTCCCACCTTGCTTTTGACAGAATATTGACTAGAAACCAAGATCCCATTTCTGCTTAGCCTTAAGGGCAGCTGTTTACAGAGTGGCGGTGTTACACAGGTTTACTGTGTCGTATGTCTGTGTAACACTGGATTTGGATCTTGTATTTAGCTGCCAGAAGTGACTGTGATGAAGTGGGAGAGATAAACTGATAGATTGTGTGCCAGAAAGATGTTGGGAATCAATCAGATAAACAGGGCAGAGAAGTAGCTTGCTGTTTTCTAGTGATAATAAACCAGTGGCCTCTCTCCTGGAAATTTTTAATGTAGTTGCTGCAGTAATGATCTCCAAAAATAAGCAAATAGGAAAAAAAAAGATAGTGGCAGGTTTTTAATTATGTTTGAATCACTCTTTTTTTGGTAATGTGATGTATGCCTTGAAAGAGAGGAAAGCGTAGGATAGAGGAGAAGCATCCTGCATCCTTTCTTCCCTGCTGTCTTTGTGGAAATTCCTGGACTCTGGTTTCCAGGTGGGGCTGTTTCAGGTGCTTCTGAGCTGAGGCAGTAACTTCAGTGATTGGTGAAATGTTGGTATCTCTAAAGCAGTCTGTGCCCCTCAATTCTGGAGGGTTTATTTCCATTCTTGGTGTTAATATCCTGGCTGATACCCAAGGCACAGCATGTACAATTTGCAGTGAGTGGTGATGACCATACAGCACCACTCCAGTATCCAGAAAGGCTGTTCACAGTATTCTTAGGGTGCAGGAAGCAAAAAGGACAAACCCCAGCCCTCAGGACACAAGAGGAAATAGAAGAGCCTGCTTGAGCATTCCTGCTCTAGCTATAAAAATAATTTTGCTGTGCTGCTCCTCAGTGAGTGTTACTGCCCAGCAGGGCTTGACTTCTGTTGGGGAAGTGCTTTGGTTACCCCTGCCCTCCCAAAACCAAGTGTGGGGTGAGACCTGTGAGGCCAACCATTTCCTGCAGATCCCTTACAAAACTCTTTTTGCAGAGGAAATACTAAAATGCCTGGGTTCCTGGCTCGAGTTTTTGTAGGGAGTTTCAAAAATGAGGCATCCAGGTTCCCTGGGAACCTGACAGCTCATTCTTAATTCTTCTGAGACACCCGTGGCCCTCTTTGCATTAACATGTCCTTGCTGTGCTTTGAATGGGAATTTTGTCTCTCTTCCAGCTCCTCCGAGAACTGATAGAGCGTAAAACCACCTCAGTGGACCCCAATGACCAGGTGGCAATGGGCAGGTAAGGAGGAAGTTGTCTGTGACATCACTGGCTTCATCCCAGCACTGCATTCCAGCAAAATGCCTTGTGGCCTTCCAGTCCAGTTCATTGTGGAGGGAAAAATATTGAGTTAATCTGGCAAAAGCAGCTGGGTGTAAGAAATTGTGTAGGAAATTATTAAAACTCTGTGACATTAGTCAGGAAGCTCATCCTCTGTAGGATATTCCTAGCTAGGGATCATTCAGTCTGTAATTCATGCAGGGGAGCTCTTATTTCTCTGTTTAATTCTAGACAACCTTCCAAATACCACTTAATGAGCAGGATATATTTAGATTACCATGGGCTCTAATTTAGAAAAGTGTAGAAGCAAAGGAAAGCTGGGAATGCTGGAGTTGGGCTCTCCCCTGAAACAGGAGGGAAGAAAGTGCATCAGGAAATTTTGTGATGGTGAAATAACTTTTCTCCTTGTACAATATCACCCAAATCTTAGAGCAACGTGTCAAATTTATTTTGTGTACGTCTGAAATATTATGGAAAGCTATTCACTATAATTTAACATGATATAGACAAAATTGCATTTAAGTGGTGATTACATTGTACATTTATCTGACTTTATGATAAAATAGATTACAGTAATTAAGATTATATTAAGATTGCAGTAATTGGATTTTGCTAGATTTTTTTCCCTGATGTTGAGTTTTCATTGTATAAATCAGGTAAGATGACGCATGTTTTAGTGAAAAAAAAAATATTTATAACTAGGAGTTGTTTTTCCCTGCTGAAAACTTCTTTGTCTTGATGAAGTTCTGCTTGAAAAGTGGAGCCTTCAATAGAGCTGGGGATCAGACAGTGTTTCTGAGGGTGTTCAGTGGCTCTAAAAGTTGTGTACCTTTTCATTCCTCAGGCAGTGGCTGGCCATCCAGAAGCTACGGAGCAAAATAAAGAAGAAAGTGGACAGGAAAGCCAGTAAAGGAAGGAGAATCCGGTGGGTGACGAGCAAATACAAGTTTTGACTTTGCCAGTTATAGTTTGACAGCAGTGGGCTGGCTCTGGGGTGCTCAGTCATGACTTCTAGGGAAGGATTTCTTGCTCTGGGGCATCCACTGGGGCGTCCTGATGCTCTTTGGGTCTGGAATAAGGGCTTAGTTGATGCTCTGATCAGTCCTGGCAAGAGTGTTTATTGGTCTCAGAAAACACCAGAGAGAGGTGCTCAAACATCCCTGAGCGATTTGGGGCTGTAATTTCCACTGAAAGCCAATAAACACCTCTTGAGCAATATATATTTCACTGACTGAAACATGGACAGCAGCTCAGGGGAAGATGTGCAGAACTGCCTCAGGTAGATCTCTATTTCCCACTGACTGCCAGTTGGAGTTTGGTGTCTAATCTCTCTTTATTGATAAGTCACATCACAGCTTTCTTTAGCTTCAGTGCACTTCACTCCTGGATCACTAATTAGGGTTGAACTTGGTTGTGTTGCCCGTGGAAGAACCTTCCCTGTGGAAAGGGATGCAGCCTGGAGAGCTGAGTTTTCCCCCTTTGCAGAGCAGATCTCTCAGTCTGCCTGAGTTTAGCATGACTGCATGATTTGTGGTGGGGGAGGTGTTTGTGGCAGGGAGGATGCTGAAAAGCTGCTCTGCTCCCTGAAAAATCTGCAATATTAACCATCCTTTTGTGAGTAAACTATAAATCCTGAGTTTAGATGGCATCTGATGGAAAGTCAGTGGAGTCAGTCTGGGTCAGGCCTGGCATAGCAATTTTTAAGATAGATGTCATAAGATAATTTATTGGAAGAGGGAAGAGCTACTTTGTTGGCCTGAAAAGCCCATAATTATTGACTATCAATATTCTTTTCTGTCAGCATCACACATAATTGGATATATTCATGATTCAGTCAAAACTACTGACAACATCACACAACTGAGGCAGACTCGTAAAGCTCCAGGAATAATGGGAAGTCTCTCCTTGTGAGCAGTGTGTGTGTTCAGCATTTCTGGCAGAGCAGCCATCTCACCAAGCCTTTTCCATCTTGGGGGCCCTTTTTTTGCTTCTTTAAATAAAAGTTGCACTGACCCTGCAGGGAAAATATCAATAAAAGAAAAAAAATCTAATTGTCTGGTTTGGATTAACATGCAGTTAAGCTCCAGCATCTTTTCAGAACAGGCCAGTAAAGCCCAATGGGGGGTTTTTAAGTAGCTGGTTCTTCCACTGAGAGACTTGGTGTCACCCCAAGCAGATCCCATGCCCTCTGTTCTTTTTTCTCCTTCTCTAAAACTGGGATAGCAGTGCTTAAATTTGCTTTCATGAAGGACTTTGAGATCCTGGAGAGCAAAGTATTTAATAGTAAATTTCATCTGTCTCCTTTGTCTGTTCTTTTTAGCAAAGCTTCAATATTATAGCATGTTTGGATGAAATGTTCTGCTTTATTGCAGGGGCTGAGGAGTTTCAAGTGCTTTCAAAAGTGGTCTGCCATTTGTCATGACTTCACAGACAGGGAAATTTGGGCATTAAGAGAAGAAATAAGCTCATCCAAAAACTCCCTAGTCAAGCTTAAGAAATCTGGTGCCTAAAACTCTTCTAGCCTTCACTAGGACATGCCCTTTCTTGAGGCAGATCTGAGGGAGTGATGTTTGCACACCTATTTTTCATGTCAGTGGTTTTTGGTCCTGTGCTGCTGCAACAATTCTGTGAAGGAAACGTTTTATGTCTGCTAGACTGGGATTTTTAAAGTCCTGATTGAAAAGATGTGACAGTAATTAGATCTGGACAAACAGTGTCAGAGAGTTTACCTGAATGGCCAGGTCCCCTTGCCAGGCTGTGCCAGTGTCAGCCTTGCTCGGTGTGAATCCATGGCAGTGTCTCCTCAGGGAGCTGTTTCAGAGCCCAGGCTGTTGACCTGTTGTTTGTGGCAGCTCCAGCCCTGGCCAGCTGTGGCTGTTCCCTGACTCCATCACTGCAGCATCAGGCCAGGGCAGTTCCTTCCATTACCAGGGACAAAGGCTTGATTGTGCAGAGAAGCCCTTGTGTGAGGGTGGTGAGTGTGTGCTGTGCCTGAAGAGCCGCTCTGAAATGGGCTTGTGAGCTAAAAATCCCCTCGAGGGAATGTTCCTGCATAAGCAAACAAAAGGGAGTGCAGAGGTGACAGAGTGGAAAGGTGATTCTGGGCAAATGCTAGTGAATCCTTTTGCCTGCTATTTGTCAAGCTCTAAAAATAGCAGCAGCTTGGATGAAACATTTCAGGCTGGGGTAGGCAGGTAGTGCACACCAGTGCCTTGGTTTGGAGTCCCCTGCCCTCAGACACAGGGTTTAAAGCCACCTTTTTATTCAGAGGTTTTCAGTACCCTGTTAAATTTGATGTTGGGTCACCTGAATACGAGGCATGTAATGAATAAATGCACTGCAGTGTGGAAAGTGGGAAGGAGATCCTGTGTCTGGAGGTGCAGGACAGCTTGCAGAAGTATTTTGATGATGAGAATATGCCCCATCTCACAGTCCTTTTCCTGTCTCCTCTGCTTGTTTTTACATGCTCCATTTGTAAGTTATTCAGGGTAAGATTTTTCCAACTGTGGACATGTCTGCAGAGTGGGATTTTGGTATCCTTTAGGGCCCTACACACCACAGAGTGAGGGGGAACTGGTAGCAGATGGATGCTGGAGAAGGTCTGATGCTCTGACACCCCTGCTGCCTGCAGTGGGCTCTGGGCACAAATTCCAGAAGGTGATTAAGATGCCAGTGGAATGGAAGGCTGGAAGGGAGTGTGTGTTTCTCTGACTTCTCAGGGTTGTCTGTCTGGGAGTCTGATTAGGGACTCACACACAATTAATGGATGCTGTCTGTCCTCTTCTTCACCGGGGTAAAAAAGGATTTACTTGCTATTCAGTTCATTGTATCATCTGATTATTCTTGTGTCTGTTGTAAGGAAGGCAGAGGGAAGGGAGGGGAAATTGCCAGCTGCAACTAGTGAGTCATTAGGAATCAGCCCCCAGGAAAGGCAGTGCTTTGCCTTTCAGGGGCTGGAGTGTTTCTAGTCAAGCAGCAACCTTTCCTTTTCATTAGTAGTTACTAATATGCTGCCTGCTTATTTCCTGCACTCCTCAGGTATCATGTGCATAGCAAGCTGGTGAGCTTCATGGCACCTATTGACCACTGCACAATGAATGATGATGCCAGGTGAGTAATAGATTAATTATGTTTCTCAAATGGCTTCATGACAGCGTGATATTGACCTGTTCTTCAGGCTGTCGCCCCCTCCATTTCTTCTTATCAGTTCACCATTTGTCACTGGCATCATAGCCTGGGTGTCTTGGTCACATCTGTCCTGGCAGTCTGGCTGAGCTTTCACTGTCTAATTACTGTGACACCAAACAAGAGGTTTGCATAAGTCTTAGTACCTACATTTTAATTCCCGTTTTTAAAAGTCCTCCAGTTTTAAAATCTTCCACTTTGGTGGAATTCATTTGGAAATAGACCACTAAGTTACCTGGTGTCTTCAGGTATAATCAAAACTTAAAAAGAACTAGTCTTTTAACAGAAATGGCAACTTCTAAATTCTGGTTAATGTGCATTTTCTTAGATTAGTTAATAATTGGAATAATTCTGTCAAAATTCACTCAAGACCTAAATGTTATTTCTGTTTATTTAAAGAGTGAGGGATTTTATTGAAAGACGGTAATGATTTAATGTGCTAATTAGTAAAGAAAATAGCAGCAAAGTTTTATGCAAAGTTACTAAACATCTCTTTTACATATCCACCCATATTTCTTCAGTATTACATTTTTAAACTACATCTTGAAGTGCTGAGCTGTTTGTGGGAAGGAGGTGGAATAATTTTTCCAGTGAATGGATGTAGAAAGCTTGAGAAACATCTTTCCCCTGGGTTGTGGAACATGCTTGTGCTTTGTGAGGGAGAGATGTCATTTGTCTGTTTGTGAAATGGAAACCAAATACCTGCTGTTCTTTGGCTGCTGCCTTTTGGGAGCTTGCACAGATTTCTGGATGAGAAGGAAGCTGGGACTAAGATGTTTTGTGTCCATAAGACCTGTGCCATTTCATCATGCATCTTTCTCAGAGTTTCTTGACTTCTTTTTCTCTCTTTTTCAAGTGAGAAAAAACCACAACTGCTCTGATTTTTTAATATTGTTTAGATCCTCTCACCACAAAAATAAATATGTTGCATGTGTGGGGTGAAATCTATTCTTTCAGCCACATAAAGTGCTCAGTTCTTCCACCCCTCACCTGGATTGTAGGAAGAGAGGGGCAGAAGTGGTTTGAACACTGTGAGTTTAGACATGCACACTTTTGTCTGTTTGGCAAATAAGCCAAGTGTATTTTTGTTTCTGACCTGCAGGACCTGAGCTGGCAGCTCTCTGTGCTTCCCAGCCAGGAGGGACCTCCTTACTGTATGGAATTGGTGTCCTTGCAGTTTTGCATATTTCAAACTAAACATGGGGCAGGATAGATGTCCATTCCTAGCAGAGTCAAACCATCCTGTAGGAATGATTCTGGGATGTGCTGCTCATTCCCCACATCTTTTTGTCTGAGGGTAATTAGCAGGTGGCAGATGTGTTATGAGAAGAACTAGTTCTTACCATTTTCATTAATAGTATGCATGACTGTAGTATTTCTCTCAGTTAACGTCCAATTGACTGGTTATTACTTATGCTTTAGGAATTTTGAATGTCATTGGGGTGTCTGTTATATTTGGTTGTGGTACCTATTGCCCTGTCCTGCAGGCTGGGCAGGCTGCAGACCCCTGCTCTGTCCCCAAAATTAAAGCTCACATGGGGTGTATGATGGAGAGGAAGGTGAAAAAAAGGTGAGACTGCTAATACAGGAGTTACACTGTGTTTGCTGTCCCCAGAGGTGACATTGCCTCCTCCTTCACAGCCCACCGCGCTCACTTGTGTTCCAAAAGTTGCATAGAAAATGTGCTCTGTGAGCCAAAATCCTCCAGCAAGTCAAAGCAAACGTGGGGTGCATTGAACAGCTGGGACAGGGGCGTCATTCTGTGCTATGGCCTTCTTGGGCCTCAGCTCCCCTTCATCTGCCATCCTCATCTGCCACCCTCATCCCCCTCCTCCTCAGGAGGCACCTGGGCACAGGGGCTGCCTCACCCCCAAAAGCTGGCCCAGCTAATCCGTGTTACACTCTCAGCACAGTTCTTTGTGTGGGGACAGAGTGGTTGACATTTGGTTTCCTGGGAGTGTCTCTGGGTGTTCTTCCCCACGTCGAGCGGGTTATTGCATCGCTCGCGCTGTCACCGAGCGTTTGGTGGTGGCAGCAGCTGCTGCTCATTGTCTGACTGCAGGAATTTAGTCCTGACATTAAGTTTGTGAGTCACTTTGGAGGCTTTCCATGCTCTCTGCTAATGGCATTGCAGGCACCGAGCTCCTGTGCTGGGTTAGATGTGTGGATGTGTCACACAGCGAGTGTGCCTCAGGGTCGTGCCGTGTGGGCAGCTGCCACTCTGCCAGGATTGGGAGCCCTGGATGTGGATGGGGCAAGGATGGAATCAGGCTGGGCAGGTTCTGTTCCTTGTTCTGCCAGTGGCTTCATGGGTGACCTTGAGCAGCTTGCTCTGTGTTCTGTTTCGTCTGTGCCACAGAGAGCTGCTGCTGAAATGGGGCTGTAAAAACAGTGGTTTAGCAATAGTAATTTTAGTAGTATTTAATTTTTCAACATAGATAGGGAAGCTTTTGTTTCAGACACAAAAATAGAAGACTGAGCTTTTCTCACTGTTGCCAAAATGCCTGCTGGTTACCTGCAGCACAAAGAACATGCCTATCACTGGCATCACAGACTTCCTTAAGCAGTTCTCTTCAGCTTTAGTCCTAATGTTGAGCTTAAATTTCCCTCTGCTGTAACTTAGGCCTGTTATTTCTTGTCCTGTTCCATGTGGGCTTTGGGAACACAAAAAACCCTCACACATCTGGGTGGGAATTCTTGTGAAAATTTGAGTGTTACTTATCAGCTTCCTCCCCAGTTTACACCATCTGTGTTTGCATCCAGCCATAAAACATATTAAAAATACGGTCAGTGCCTGAAAATTAGCCTAAGTAGGTGTTTTAGTTCAGGTCTCCCAAAATGAAGATATCTGCTGCTATCACTCATTTTTTTAAAACATCAGAGCCATTCTCTAGGGGTCACTTCACAGCTCTGTTTAAAATTCCCCTGCTCCTGGCATGGGCCTTAAGACGTCTAGCAACACACATCTGTACCAGACAAGGCAAGAAAATTTCAACATCTGCAGGTGAATTGAAAGGAAAAGGCCCAGTCTGTACATTTGAGAGGGAAGCAGCAATGATAACGGCTTTCCTTTGTGACAGAAGAAGGTAATTTTATTGTTTGCAAGTGTGAATTACTAGATTGAAAATGCAAGTATACACTGCACAGAAACATGATATTCCTCTGAGCCACTTTGGGTTTTTCTCTGATGAGGCACTTGAAAGGCATGACCCCAAAATAAATACTCATCTGAACAATGGGGTGCTCGGTGTTGTTGTGGGAGAAATTTCCCAGTGTCAGTGAGCTGTATGTAAAATGGATGTAGAAACAGAGTTGGCAGAACATTCCTGTTATGTTCTACCCGTGGCTGCAGTGGCAGATAGACACCAGGGAAAGGCCAGGAAATAAATTTGTGTGTGCAGATGTGGAGGGGCCATTCTTGGGGTGGTCTAGAATCCAGGGGGTGAGTGGGGGTGTAGTCCTGGTTCTTCCTTGGCTCCCCAGCCCTCCCTGGGGCAAAACCAGAGGGGAGATGTCTCTGCCTGTTGATTTGCTTTGCTTTTGAAGGCACAAGTCTGTGGATCGCTGCAGTACTTTGCTGTTTGCTCTATAGTTAGTTAGCTAATGCAGCCTAGGAATACACTTGGGGCCTGATTCTCCTCTGCATTTGAGCCATTTTACACTACCTTGGCTGTGCAGAGAGACCTTAAAATAGTGCAGTGAACTGCTGGCACTCCTGGAGTGGAGGATTTCCCTGTGTGCTGGTGACTGTGGGACAGCCAGGACGAGCACTGGGAAGAGAAGGGGATAAACAGCCACTCCAGAATTGTTTTACAGCCCAAGTTTGAAAAGAGGAACGTGCAAGCCAAGTAACTGCCTTTGTCAACATCACTGCCACTTTCTTCCTTATTCTTGCTTTTGGTTGGAATAATAGCAGTGCTGGAGGCAATTAATCTTCCCCTTGCCACTTTTCCATGCACCCTAGGCATGGGCATGGCTGTTTGACCTCGTGCTCACATATATTATGGTGTAATGTGTGAGACACTGGTGGCCTCCAGCCCTCCTCTGTTTTAACCCCTCTTTGGTAGTATTTTAAAACATACACTGGAAAGTGATTTTTATGGTTATCTTGGGGTACATGTTTACAGACTTTAACACATTTATTGTCCTCTTGGGCCAAGGTTTTTCTAATTAGTCCAAGGTCATTGCTATGTAAATGGCCTGACCTAAGACAAGGGACCTGAAGGCAAAGCTGTAAGTGTGTTGTGGTGGTTGTCCAGAGGAGAGGGGAGCTGCCTTGGGCAGGAATTACTCAGGGTTAGAACAGGGCTGGTTGTGATTTCTCCTGGGTTTGAGGGTGGCATCGTGTGGGTGTCACTTCTTGGACTTCCCTTGAAATGCATTTTTCTCGTTGTTATGATGTGGGGAGCTTCCCATCCTTAAGTGCCACCATGTGCAGCAGAGCTGGGGACAGGCCAGTCTCCTCTGGTTTATACCTTGGGAAATGAGGCACAGAGAGATGACAGCCTGTATCTCCACAGGCTTTTGGGTCCAGAAATCCTTGAGCCTCAGGGAATTGACTAGGGGATGCAGCAGGTCTGGGCTAAAGCTGAGGTTGAACCCAGACCTTCTATGCAGTCACCTTCAGCTGGCCCAGCTCCAGACAGCCCCATGTTTTAGAAGATCAGGCATTTGTGCACTTGAGAAGGTGGGTGGATTTATGGGCAAGCTGAGGCTGAACATTCCCACTGAGTTCTCCTGCTCTGCCTCAGGTGAGGTATTTTCAGTACGTGCAGGAGTGGATCTGATGCACAGCTTTGTTTTGACAAGGTCAGGTAAAGTCTCTGTTTCTGGGAAGAGTTGTGTGTGCATCTGGGTTTTATTCTCTCTGTCTGTCAGCTGCAATACCCAGATCTTCAGATCTCTGCCAGGTCTGTGTGTGTGAGGAACAGAGGCTAAACACAGACACTGTAAAACAAGGTCTAATATCGAATTACTGCGAAGTTTGATGAGCATCTGAATTTCACCTCTGGAGGACAGTGACTTGTAGGAGAGACATCCTTTAAGGACACAGTTGTTTGGTCCAAACACCTTTATCTCCCAAGATGACTCAGGTTATTCTGACAGGTAAAACAAGATTGTGCAAATATGCAACAATGATCTAATCAGCTGGAACAACAGCAATATTTTAACTGGCGCTACCTTTTAACAGCATCATTAAGGGCTCTCATTACTCTTTTATTAGAGCCTCACTCTATTTCTTATCAGATTACAGAATGAACATAACTCATGGCACTGATTTGATCTCTTGTTAAAGAGGATTACAGCTTTGCATTAACTTGGATTGACACGGTTTATAATTTGCTGTTGATACACATGCTGGTGGTGTCACATGTTTGACCCCCTCCCTACAGCACTGCCGAGGAAAAGGACACCCATACATCATCATTAAACATGGCACCCAGTGCAGAACAGGAGGCAAAAGGAGCCTTTTCTGCAGGAAAGTCAGGCAGGACAGAAGAGATGTGCTCCCAAGTGCACTCTGAAATTCTGAGTGGGAATTTATAACTGGGGGAAGGTGGGGAGAATATATCGGATTTGATACAGGTTGTTTTATACCTCTGATCTTCATTAGGGAGGAGGAATTTGCATCCTTTCTTAGCCAAATGAGAGGGAAGAAGATGGCCCTGATGTGCTGTGTCAAACTGAGCAGTGTCACCACAATTGTGAGGCCTTTCTGGAGCTGGGGTAATTTCTCCTGCTCTTCTGAGACCTTTCCATGCTGTGTTTGCTCCCAGTTAGAGAACTGGTCCTTGTCTTTGGGCAGCACTGATCTTACACCTCATGGGTTTAGTTCAGCCACATCACTTGTGGGCCTGAGGTGGAAATGACCCTTTTGTCCCTGGTTTGTAGAAATCCCTGGCATCTGCAGCTGTGTCCTGCCCAGCATTGTAGGATTGGCCACGTGGCATTTCCTTGCCACAGTTTTTTCTTTCTCTAGAATACAGTCACAATTTTGTGTTTGACTTTGAAAGTGCAGATTTAATGCAGCAGAACTGAGCTCAGGGCAGGAATCACTTCCTGAAATCCCACAGGCAAGTGCAAGAAATGAATCCCCTGAGTCCCCAGTCCCGTTGGCCTCAGGTCATGAGTGGCACAGGAGCATCGAGCCCACTCTTGCTCTTGCACAAGCCTGCTGGGAGGCTGAATTAACACACAGATTATCCAGAGAGGCTGGATTAGAGCATTTCCCTTGGATTCAGCCAGGACGATGTGTATTTTCCCAATCAGCCTTCTCACTTCAGTGCAGTTGCTTTGTCACAGTGTGTCTCTGCAAGCAGAGGGGGGTACGTAGTAGGAAATCCTGGTATTAAAAGATTAATTTACTTATATGACATAAGAGTGTAATAAAAAAAAAGAAAAAAAAATGAAAAAAAAAGGTTGGTGAGATATCAGCCTTTAACTTCCCTCACTTTGTGCTTTGGGTATTAAAACACCATGAGACTGGATTAAGGGAGGAATTTGGGCTCTGCGATTGTCAATCCAGTACCTTCATCAGGACAGAATTCCTGAGAGGAAGCAAAGCCCTTCTTTCTGGAACAGCTGAACCAGTGGCTTCTGTGCTGCACAGCACAAACCTTGGTGCTGGGGTGAGAAAAATGATTCTAAGTTTATTCAGGCACAGTCTGGAGGAAAGGTTGTCCTGCTTTGGCTTTGTTTCAGGAGACAAGGGGAGAGAGTGTGAACGTGGAGGGCAGTCTCAGAGTGTGCAGCACAGGGTGCTCTGATGCACTGGGGAATTTGGGGGGGTTCTGGCACAAGGCTGTGAGTGGCAGGGTGAGTTTCCTGCCTGGGCTCCAGGGCTGCTGGAAGAGCCCCCTGGTACATCAGGGACCCCCTCCAGGGAGGTGCTGTGTAACCAGCTGTGTCTGAGCTGGAACCTTGTGTTGGGTGGGAAGAGCCTGAAACTGAAGTAAAAACCTGTTGTCCTGTGAAGCTAAAGCTGCTTGCCTTGATCCCGAGGCACTGTGACTTTGGGATCACAGAATCCCAGAATAGTTTGGGTTGGAGGGGACATTAAAGCTCATCTCATTCCACCCCCTGCCACCTCCCACTAGACCAGGTTGCTCACAGCTCCAGCCAACCTAGCCTTGAAATTTCTGCTGTTTGTGTCTCGTTTTGTTTGGTTTATTTAAAATGCCCCCAACCTTTGACTTCACCTTCCGTGTCAGCTCGTGGAGGTGCAGTTTAACACCCCGAGTCGCTTTAACCACGGGTGTCAGAAGGGCTGCTCTTTGCACAGGGGGTTGTGGATGTGTTCAGCTCAGCTGGCAGTGGGAAGTGCTCTACGTGACCCAGTGTGGATGGGCTGGAATCATCGTGTCCCACCATTTGATGTCTGACATCCCTGTAAGAAGACAGGCGCCTCTGTTATGGAAATTTCCTTTTTAAAGGGACAAAAAAATAACCTGTTAAGGGCTGCGAGATGATTTGTCGTCTTTCCTTTGTGAGACAATTTGTCTTCTCCTGCATCAAATCTGTTATAAAACAGGCAAGCTGTGAAAGAGGGAAATCATCCCAGGAATATGGGGTGTTAAGGGACACAAAGAATGGTCCCCTCGTGCACTCCTGCACAGGGCACTTCCCATGCAGCATCACAAAGGCTGCTCTGCTCAAATACCCATCCAAAAACTGACTGAAGGGTGACATTTGATGTAATTCATGGGGAAATTCCAGCTGCTGGGACACATGCCAGTGGAGCAAGCTCGAGTTGCCTGCGTATCCCTGTGTTCTGCCCACATCTTTTATGCTCTGTGCTGTACAGGCTCCTATGAAAATGCAGTTGGGACCAAAGTGAGTGTGAGAGGGGGTCCATCCCTGCTCCATCAATGCTGTCCCGAGCTCAAGGCTGGTGCTGGTGTGAGGGGAGCATTCAGAATTGGTGACAGGGACAGCAACGACGAACCCCAACCCTGGCTGTGTTTGGGGAATGGTACCTTGAGCACCAGCCCTTCATCTCTGCTGTGCCCCCACTCCCCATTCCCAGCTCCAGCCTCTCAAACTGTGCAGAGTCCCTTTGTTTAGGGCAAGAACCAGCTTTCTGAAATATTTATAAATCTTGTGCCTGCTCTCAGGAGACAAACCAGAGGTCACATGTCACCTTCCATAATTCAAAGCCGTGGGGCTAAAAGCATTTGCAGGGGCTCAGGAGGGGCCCGATCCTGCCCTGCCTGAGCAGGGGGGAATTGCAGGAGACCTTTGTGAGCCTCCCTGGAGCGGTGGCTGTGGGATTTACAGCCGGAGCCTGGGGCTTGGGAAGCGAGTGAGTGCCATCTCGTGGGGCTGCCTCCTGCTCCACACCCCACCCGGGGCCCCTGCAGCTCCCCCGAGCCATGCTGGGCTCCTGCAATCCTGCTCTGGGCAGCTCCACATCACCCACCAGCCCATGGGTCTGTCACTGGGGTGGGGAATGAGGGCTGGAAGGGCTGGGAATACAGAGCCAAAGCTGGTTTGGGGTTTGACTAGGAATTAAGGTTTAGCCTTTGCACTAGAAATTGAGGAAGAAATGGTTTCAGTTTGTTTTGTCTTCCTGCTCTCTTTCCTTTTGCCTAAAGGGTGGGTGTAGTAGCAATACCTGTGATTTAAAGGGGAGGGGTAAATTCCACTGGGCATTTACCACACCAAGCTCACCTTTTATTTCGTTTTTTAAGAAAAAAAATAATTTTTATTAAGAAATAAAAGACTTCAGCTTTATTTTATCTTCCTGGTACCCGCTCTGCGTGCTGGGCATTGAGTAATCTGAATTTCACACCCCTGGACAAAACATTTCTTAGGGTACAGGCAGAAAGTTTTCCAAGGGAACAATCAGCCAACTTCAGTTTTCATCAACAGTCATGTGTTTTCCATTTTTTCATTCTTCCTTTCTTCATGGGTGTTCATTTTCTGTCTTTTTCTAGTTTTTGTGAATTAAAAATTCCTAGTTCCCAGTGGAGGATGGCAGTAGGAATGGGTTATGTAGTCATTTCAGTACTGCTTGTGGCATATTCTAAATTATCTTTTTTTTGGGTAGTGGAAGAGAAGAAATAAAAGGTACATGGGAAAAGGCAGAGAAATTGGTTGGAGGGTATTTTTACTAGAAGAACACAGCAGTGGCTCAAGCATTATTGCTATTCTAATAAAAACCCCACCAGAAACTGAATTGTCCCCCTGAATATTGTTCTTCTACCAGTTCACAGAACTATATTTAGCAAAAAGAAGTAACATGACTGTAATTACACAGAGAGTACAACGTTGGCTGTTCCCACATGCAGGTACATCTTTGGTTTCCCCTTTGTACATTTGCAGGTGGGCAGAGAACCTTCCTGGGGATCTGTTGAGGGGTTTTGTGACTTATAGTTTGAAGATTCATATGGATTTATGAAATGTGCTGTTGCTATTAATACTCACTCTGTGTGTGTGTGTGTTTCCTTGCTCTCTGTTGCAGGGATTTTGCCTATAAAATGGGTGTAGGAGCAGTACCTGGGATTTGGAGGGGCATTTAGCACACCAGGCTCACCACCTGGAGTAGCTGTTCCTTTTATTTCAGATTTTAAACCAATATTGTTGACCTGAACCCCCAAGTTTTCATGGTAGGGAGGTGACACAGTGCGTGTGCTGTCCCCTGGCTCTGGAGCCAGCTCAGAAGAAATGCATAAATAATTAAGCCAAGGTACTTAACACACATGTTTTATGGCAAATGGCTCTGTGGTTCGTGATCATTTTTTCCAGAAACAGGTTTTATGATAATACAGTAAAAATATTAAATTAGAAAATGCCTCACTAAGGGTGATAAAACCTTACTACAGTGGAAATAGGTAATTATCCCCTCTACAGCCTAAATGACAGTTTAAAAGAAATAAAAATGTTAGTGCTCATTACTTGCTTTTGTAGGTTGCAATAAAGGGTAAGTTAAATTTTAATTCAAGGAAGACCCCTGTATCGACCTGCTCCTTCCACACTCTGTACCCGAGGTGTGAGTCCTGTTAATTACCTGCTCAGGTTATTCCTCAGCACTTGCTGCCTCCAGAGCCCCTTTGTGCTAAAGTCACCTTTCCTCCAGCTGCAGGTAACACACTTGCACTGGGGTTTTTCAACCCAGTGGCTCAAGTCTGATGTTTAATATCTGTGGGTGGAGGAGAGAAGTTTTATATTTTTTTAACCAAAATGCAAGTTCATTATGCATAGCCTTAAGGGGGCTGAAAGTATTAAAATCTGCGCTTACCCTGGTGAATTGAAACAGAGACAAGGTTAAACCTGGAGGATTGATGAGTTTTACTCTCTGCATGGTTAAATCCTGCTGAGGGGAGAGGCTGTAAAGAAAGGGAGCCTGGATGATGAGAAGAGGGGGGAAAAAACAGGTTGGGTTGTTTTATTATTTTATTTTTCAGGGTGAAATGTTTGTTCTGTTTTGGGGGTGGTGGAGTTACCTGGTTCTCCTCCTCCTGTCACTCTGCCAGGGTGTCTGGCCATGATGTTGTTATCCAAACAGTTCCACCTGGATTTTTGCCTTATCAGAGCTTGCTGTGCCTGGGAGGATGAGGCCATGGGGTTCTGGGGACCCCCCTGTGCTCCCCAAAAGCAAAACCCAGGGTGTCCATGGCACAGCCTGTCACTGCTGGCAAACATTCCTCTGCCAGCAAAGACAAATCCTTGCTTGGAATCTCCCCAGGCCTTGCTTGCTTGAAAAATGGCTGTTTATTTAAAATCTCTGGGATTGGAGCAAATTCAGCATCGATCCCTGAACTCCTGTATCCACAGGAGAGTATCAGAGCCACAAAAATGAGGACAAAAACCTGAGGAACTCTCCTCCTGGGTTCTCCCCCAGTGGGAAAGGCCAAGGCAGGCTGCAAAGAAACAACACTTTTGGGTGGTTTCTTTGGGGTTCCCCAGCATGTGAATGTTGTATTTGAACTTTCTTCCATTGCTGGGGATGTGAAAAATGAGTGAATGTGCAAGGGAGAAGCAGAAATTGGAAGGGGGAGCCTGTTTGGGAGCAAATCCCCATTGGATTCTCCAAAATGCCTTTAGAGTGGTGTGAGGAGGGTTGGAGGCCGTGGGACCACTCACTCATCACCCTGGAGCTGTTACTGTTCTTGCGAGGGAAAATCCCACCCTCCATGTAAGCAGCACCCCCTCAGTGTGTGCAGCCTCTGACAGCAGGCTGCTGCTTCAGAAAAGGCTTTTATAGAAAATAAATGAAAATAAGCTCTCCCTGTGCTTTCCCCTCAGTATTCAGAAACACCTGATGTATAAGAATCCCTCCTTTCCCCCAGCTCAGGTTACTCTGGTTCTAAAATTAAAGATAACACCAGTCCACTCTTTTTTTTTTTGAAAGGGAAATGTGCTCGTGTTATCAGGATTGCTGCACGTGGGATATTAATTGGAATCCTGTTGCTGGGTCATTTTCATTGTTTTTCAAGTACTGTCCAAGAAAATGTATGAAAACTAAATTACAGTCCCACGTAGGCTGTGATTGAATCCTCCTTACAGCTCCGTGGCCTCGTACATCCTATTAAAATATTCAATCTTGTTTTCTTACTTGAAGAGCCTGTCTGTAAAGGGCAAACTTATAGAAGCCCTCATTCTCTGGAGATATGATATCCAGCCACACTGAGATATTTACATATTTCTGTACTGCCTGGGATTGGTCTTACACAAGTTTTCCCCCTCTGTATTTATTAATAAGGATTGTTGAATGCATTTTTAATTACATGAGGCCTTTTCATGTGGAGTGGAGGGTTTGTGGCAGCCTCTTTCTTCCATTTGGACCTTGGAAAGTAACTTTTCCCTCTCCACTTTCCTTTTTCTCTCCCCAGGACGGAGCTTTATCGTTCTCTGTTTGGAAAAACCACGAATGGTGAAGTGCTGGAGCAGAATTAGGATCAGGCCCTGGCTCCTGATGCCCCCTTGGCTCCCAAAATGCCCTCGGCTCGGCAGCTGCAGGTCCTGCCCTCAGGAGCAGAGCAAGGTCTCTCCAGCCTCTGCTCTGTCCCTAAAATCCTCACTGCAGGAGCACCAAACCTGGGCACTGCTAAATCAGAGGGATGAGTGGGGACATTGACCCTGGCTAAACACCCCATCTTTCCAGCTATAAGTGCTTTCACCCAAAGACAGTCTATTTTTAACTATTTTTAATTATTTTTAACTATTGCCTTTAAATTCCTGACCTTAATTTTGCAATATGTGGGGGGAGGGACACAATCCAGCCTGGCAGGGACCACCAGTCCCCCACGTGGGTCCCCCCTGGTTGTGTTAAACCCTTAGAGGTTTTGATTTGGGGTTTTGGGGGGGATTTAAATGTCCTGTTCTGGTCGTTGGCTGCGTATCGGGAATGAGTGACTTTATTTTTCACCAAGTCAAGAGGATTTAAGTGTCATTTGCATAATTAACATGGTCTTAAACCAGAGAAAAGGTGCTCTCTTGTGCAGACACCAGAGCTCCCAGTTCATTGAATGAACACAGGGACATTTACTCACCACAACACGGGGATATGTCGGGATATTGCGGCCGTGGGAAGATCCTGGTGAATTTTCCAGCCCAGCAGTCCCTGAGGGCTGTTTTGGGGCATCTGATTAAAATGGTTTGTAAACTGGTTGTCCCAGTGTGATCCGTGCAGGAACAGCCCCACCAGCTCGGGGGTTCCACACTGGTGGAATCTCCACACCTTTCTCAGAGATGGAGGGAAGCATTGCCCCATTCCTGAACTTCACAGCAAGACAAGGCATTTGGGGGCTTTTTTCTCTGCATAAGTTACAGCTTTTACCAGCTTTGCAGTGGGTGACTTAATTTAACTTTTTTATTATTTTTCTTATTCAGCTTAAATAAAAATACATCAGTTTTTAGGCCTGTAATGGGTTAGATGGCAGGGAGGGAAGCCCATTTCGTGTCCTGTGCTGCCCCTGAGGGTGAGGCCCAGGGTGCAGCAACAGTGATCCCACCTTGTATCTCCTTGCAGAAATTCCCCCTTTTCCTCCATTCCTGCAGTGCTGCTCCCCCAGTCCTGCCTCTGCTTGGAATGGGATGTGTTGCTCCACAGTTTTATCCCTCTTTTCCCTTAGCAGACTCTCTGTAGCCCAATTTTTGCACTTCTGTGTGTCCCCAGAGCTGTCTGCAGACCTGATATTAATTAATCCTTTTTGCACCTCATCATTACAGATTTGGTCTCCCTTTAGTCATCTGCTCCCAGTAAGTGTCTTCCCAACTCAGTGTGGTGCAGAGCAAAGAGTCCAGCTCAGCCAGGGGGATCCAGCTCAGCTGCAGGTTTGGCCTGAACACGGTGGTGTGTGTAATCCTGGGTTAAAAACAGCACTAAAAAAGCTTCTCCTCTCCCAGTTCCTCACTGGTGCCAGGCTCAGCTCTCTCCCAGCCCTGTGGAAACACAGCACGTTTTCCTTGGCTTCAGAAAGCAAGTGCCAAGGTGAGTATTGACTTTGGGTGGAAAACACGTGTCTCAGGGATGAATAAATCTCTCAGCAGAGCAGAGCTGCAGCTCCGAGGAAGGGCATCGATTTCCCCAGCCCCTCCCAGCTCTCTGGTCCAGGTGGAGACACACTAAATGTCACCACTGGCTCCTTGCTGGGATTTCAGGATCCAACTAATGACCTTACCCACAGCAGAGCCCCAGAATGATGCTCATCCCAGGCAAAGCACTGCGCAGGGCTGTGGGGAGAAGGGCCAGAGGCTCTGTGGGCACACGGGGGGTGATTTTTCAGTCACCTGTACCAGGGGAGCAGCCCCACATTTGCTGGTGGGTGGGTTCTTTTAGCTCAGCTGCTCCAGCTGTTGGGTCTCTGTGTGACCATCTCCCCTGGAAAATCCTGGCAGTGTCACATCCTGTCCCCTCCAACCACCCCCTATCAATTCCAGCTCTCAGTCAGGATTCCAGGTGACCCCACGCCATGCTGGCACCTCTGGCCTGGTGACCTGTCCCTGCACTGATCTCCTGAGCAGCAGCAGAGCCCTGTGCTCTTCAACATGATTAAAATCTCATGGTTTAATAACCACAACTCAGAGAGGCATCAAGAGGAGTAAATCAGGCACTTCCAGCATGTGTTGGTGGGTTATTGCCAGGCTGCTCATGCTGTCAGTGCCCCAATTGAGGGGGTTTAGCAGGAAGCCCTGTGTCCCTGCCCTGCTCAGGGTTGCTGTGCTGGCAGGTTCCCCAGGCTTTGTGGCTGCATTTGTGCCATCCCCTTCCCGTTTGACTCCTGTGTCCTCTACAGCTGTAGCACCAGGGCACTCCATGGTTTTTTCTATTTTCATTCTGGCTGTAATGTTAAAAGGGTAATATGAACCACTTTAAATGTGATAACTTCTCGTCGGTATTGTTTGAGGAGATAAGAGCCCAAGCCCCACTAAGCACGCTTTTGAATTCACTTATCAGTGTTTAAGCAGCCTGTTCCCCCCGTCCCCCCAGCACCACCTGGGTCGTGGCTACACGGGGAGAACCTGGGCCGGCAGATGAGGCCCCGTTTCAGCTCTGACCTTGCTGGTAAGGGCAGCCCTTGATTCCTGGCAGGAAAATGGGCCCGTGCCTGGATTTGAATATGCTGCAGGGAAAAGTGCAGCCTGTGTAATCCCTGAGGAGCAGCCCAACAGAGCCAGTGATGTGCCTGTGGCCAGCAGTGGCACCTCCCAGAGCCTGGGTTCAGTCTCTTGCCAGGGAGCAGGTATGTGTACAGAGGGGGAGGCTGGACTGGGCGTCACCAGTATCCCCAGTCTGGCTCAGCTCCCCCAGTTCCCGGAAGCTCCAGGACAAGTGTCCAGCAGGGCAGGGACAGCCTGGTCAGAGCTCTCAGAGCTGTTTATACAGACTGAGATAACCAGGATGATTTCCACCAGTCTTCCTAACGCTGCCAATTAACAGCAAGTGAGATATTCCCCCCACCCCTCCCAACAGAATATTAATTCTTTATTAATTCATGATACAGCTGCTAATTAGTACCTCCTCAGATGGGCACTACACCTTGGCAAAACACTGCGCAGCCACTCGGAGGCGTTTTGGGGCCTGGGGGGTGCGGAGGGAGGGACAGAGGGTTGTGTTAATCCTCTCGCCCCAACCCCGCCACAGCGAAGAATTTCAACTTTCAGACAAACAACTTCATTTACAAGTGTGTCTCTAATTAGCTGCAGAATTAGTAAAGCAGAGTTTTCCCCCCATAGATCGGCCAAGCCCCCGGGGGAGGCTCTGGAATGGAGAGAATCGCATTTCCAATTATTTTGTTGAATTGCTAATTTAGTTATTGTGCCTGGCGTAATTGTGATGGGTATTGGGTGTGCAATTCAATTTGTTTTAAATATTTGTGGGAAGGCTGATCAGTAATGGAGCTGACCTATTTCATGGCCCAAATTGAGAGAAGAGACTAAAACAAAAAACAGCTACAAAGCCCCAGTTTGTCTCAGTTTTTATTTTGATGTCTCTCATCCCTCTTAAGACTGTTGATGCAACAAAAGGTTTACATTAAAAGATGATGGCACTTTGATCTTGGGCTTTGGAGAGCTTACAGCTCTGGTATGTCTTTTCTTGGCATTTTAATGTGTAGATATTTTAGGCTAAAGAGTTTTAAATGTGATTCTGGCGTTCAGTAGGGTCTGTCCCCTCACCACCCCCGATTTAACTATCAGGATTCTGGTTTGAGAAGCGCATGAAAAATAAACTGCTGGAGTTGTGTTTGCTCATGTGGGCAAATTTAACATCTCACCTTTAATGTGGGGACCCCCCAAAAGGTGTTTGTTGAGCGAGTTCCCAGGGGACACCCTTTGGCTCAGGGCCCTTCCTGGCGGGTCTTTTCCTGTGGGCTCCTGCTAAGCAGCTCACACAATGATTGAGGTTGGAAAAGATCTTTAAGGTCCTCGAGTCCAGCTGTCCCTGCCCATATAACAGCCCTGGGAGAGCGTCCCCAAAGTTCTCCCACCACCTGAGCAGCAGCTGCTGGGGCTCAGTTTTCCCTGTTTGTCCCAATCACTGTGATGCTAAAGATGACAATAAATCATGGAGGAGGAACAAGACCTGCCCAAGAGCTCAGGGGAGGGGCACAGCCAAGACCTCAAGGTGCTTTGGCTCCATCCTCCCACCAGGCCTTGAGGGTTCCCACACAAAGCTCCCTGTTCTTGCCCCAAGGAAAGCAGAGCTCCCCTGGGGTGCCCAGGACAGGGGGTGACAGATTCCACTCCTGGCAACAGAGCTGTAATTCATTCTTTTTATTAAAAGAAATTGAGGTAAGTGAAATACTTCAGCACCAGCGAGAACCGTATGTACCAAGGAGGGGTTTCCCTGCCCTGCCTCGCCCACCTGAGGACAGCACAGGTGATGGTGCTCTGGCAGGTCCAGACCCCCCCCAGGACTCCCAGGGCTGGTGACAGACCCTGATGTCAGCCCAGCACTGATGGTACCCAACAGCTGGATTTTTGAAGCTGCTTTACCCCCAAATTTAGTGGAGCCCGACCCAGTGCTGCAACACTGAAACATGGGGAGCTGCTCTGCACGAGGCTTTGGCAGAGCAGCTCCAAAGGGATCGGAGCAGCAGGCACTGGGACACTCCCACTACACCTGCAGGTGTCCTGGAGAAGGGACTGACTGGTGACACCACCACACAGGAGATCCTGGTGACAGGGAGGAGGAGCCCCGTGAGTCGCCCCCGAGTGGTCCTGCCTGGCTGAGACATTCTCTGCCCGTGTGTCCTGCTGCAGCCCACACTGGCATAAGCATCTTTGGGGCTTGTTCAGGGGGCTCTAGTGGAAAAAAAAGTCTTTAAAATCAAATTAGGGTTCTTAACTATTAAGAAAAAGCAAGTCCTTCAGGTGGCCGAGCTCCACTGGCCACAGGCAGGGAGCTGTGAGCCCTGGTGTGGCACCTCCAGTCACTGGCCCCACAGGCAGAAGGGCTGCATTGCACTTCAGGGGGAAACAAGGAGAGGTGAGAGGCACTGGCAGCATCACTGATTAACTCCCATAAAAACAGCCCTTCTGATTCCTGCTGTACTAAAGGAGGGACAGTAAAATCTGAAATTCTTCCAAGACCATCATTGGTGTGAGCCTGGTACTGCCCAGACCAGGTTCTGTAACAGGCATTAGGGGTGGACTGTGCTTCCCTCCAGAGTTCCAGCTTCTCTGAGCTTTTATTATGATCAGGGACATAAAAAAGTGTAGCAAGAAGCTGGGACCTGGGCTGGGTCAGCTTGGGGGCACCATAGGCTGCTGCCACCCTGGCACTGCACTTACCTGCCACCCAGGCAGTTATTCTTGTCCACTGGAATGAAATTATCAAAACCAACTTTTTTTACATTCCCACCTTCCCAGATAAGAGCCTTCCCCTCCCAGCCTGCACCAGGGCCAGCCCAGCACAGGCAGCTCCGTTCAAGCTCTGGGGCAGAGTGGGGAGATGGAGAAAAGCTCCTCAGACCCTCAGACTGAGATTTCCTTCTGCAGTTCTAACCCCACTGGGGGATTTGGCTCTGTCCTTTCTGCCCCCTCACTCCTCCTGCCTGGATCTGTCCCCTGCTCCTCATAGGAAAGGGATGAGCACTCACACCAAGTATACCCACAGTGGGGCTGCCACATCTGTTATCCCTCAGAACAAGCAGGGAAGGGAGAGCAGAAATGCTGAGCAGCTGCACTTTGGTCTCTTCTTTTACCTCCTCCCAGAAGGGCCCTTCACACAGTTCACTGACCTGTTCAAGAGGAATTGGGCACAAAGGCAAAGCGAGCGGGGATTCAGCCCCCAAAATCCGGCCCCACCACCTTCGCAGCCCTGGGAAGCCCAGGAGCCTCCTGGAGACACGGGGACAGCCCTGGCCACACCAGCTAAAGGCTGTTTTTCTGCTACTGAAGAAACAAGACAGACATGTGACACACAAATCACCACTGACAGAGCCCAGGGGCTGCCTGGGGGGGCTCCCACCCGCTCCCGAGGCAGAGCCCGCCCAGGTGACAGGGGTGACATTGGCACTTGTCAGCGCGGAGCTGGGGTGGGAGGAGAGGCAGGCAGGGCCACGGGGGGCACCGACAGCCCCTGCTCTGCCGTGCCAAGGCCTCACGGTACCGGAGCACCTTCATCGCCCGGACGCGTCGCTCCAGTCCCGCTTTGTTCAATAAATAAGGTACAATAGGACAGCTGTGACTCAGTTCCCCAGGCGCTTGTGTTTATACATTTTCCTCATGTCCCTGGCCAAAGGACACACTTCCTCGGGTCAGCCTGATTTGAAAAAAGAAACCTGTCCCTTTCTGCAGCGTTTCCCTGAGCTCCCCGTCGCGGTACAGCGGGCACAGCCGAGCACACAAAGGGCAGTTCTGAGCTCCTGGTTGTCTCCTCCACGGTACCGGGCAGGGGGAGTGTGGGAAATCGATGCTCTTTACGTTGAAGAAGGAGAGTCCATTGTGGAGAGGATCCGCACGACCTCGGCTCGCTGGGTGGGTGATATATGCTGGGTCATGTGCACTATGGAATCCATGGCAACCTCCGGGTTGGCCTGGACCAGGCTGGAAAGAGGAGAGAGGTGAGTGACGGCAGCCCCAGCACCACCAGAGCATCCCACAGCTCCCATCAGGCTGGGGGGCTGAAATGGGGGGCTGAAATGGGGGGCTGTGGGAGCCTGGGCACAGCACTGGGTGAGCTGTGAGAGCAGAGCTCTGTGTGCCTGAGCTCCCTTGGGCCACCTCCCTTGCTGGTGGCAGGTGGGCTCAGACACATGTGGGGACTGGAATCCCGAGAGGTTGGTGTGGTGGATCCTGGGACACGGGGAGGGCCCTGATCCCACCAGCAGCACCTGCCAAGGGCACCCACATTGCCCCTCCCTGGTGATTTCCAACATCCCCGTCCCCAGGGCAGCGCTCACCTCCGGATCTGCTTGAGCACGTAGTCCCTCGAGATGTATTTGATGTTCTCCTCCACGACCGAGCGAACCCCCTCTTCCTCTGTCAGCTGCTTCTCCAGCCACTCTGCCAGGTCCTTGTTGCTGTCCCACAGATAGGCCTGCCAAAATCCCACAGCCTCAGCCTGTGCCCCAGCCCTGGCCACCCCCACACACCAATCCCCAAATCTAACCTGCTGGCAGCCAGGGGTGACACATCTGGCTGGGCATTCCCAGTGTGTGGGGCTTCCATAAACACAACTAACAATTAGCAAAAGTCCAAACACCTTTTATTTCCTCCCTCCTGCCATAAATGTGACAAAGGGGCCAAGGAAGTGGTTCTGCCCCTACTGCCTGAATGAGCTGCATCAGTCCCAGATAAATCCCAGTTTCCCTCATGATCAGCGGCCCAGATTCTGGTGGAACACAGCAGACCCTGAGATGCAGCTGGTTCGGGGCTTCTGCCAGTGCTAAACCACCATGGGACCCAGGAGTCCCCATCACCTCCAGCCTGGCCCTGTGTTGGTGTCCCCTGGCAATCACAGGATCCCTGATCCAGCCCTGGGGCCAAACAGCCCCTTGGGCAGGGCAGAGCGGGTTGGGGGGTCTGAGCCCCTCACCTACAACCCCCTTTTTGCCTTTTGCAAGATCATTTCACCTGATATTTGCTAGATAGTTGACTACGTAATAATTCAGGAGTGTGTGAGCCCCTAATAGCCTTCTCGCTCCTCTCCTCTCCTCTCATTTTCTTTACAAATCATTTAAGAATCGTTTTGTTAATGGTTTCCGGAAAAGCAAGTACTGCCATTAGCACTCATTCATATTTATGTCATTTTATTTGGGTAATTAAACACAAAGCTCCTCATTTAAAGGTGCACTATCCTTCTCTGTTATCACTAACCAAGTCAAAGTCGGAATGACAATGAGCTGGGTGCGGTGGCACCTTCCTGGCACCCCCCTGGCACCAGTGCAGACCCCACAGCACCCACTGCTGCACCAGTGGGCCACAGGATCATGGAATCATTAATGCTGGAAAAGCCTCTGGGATCATCGAGCCCAACCACTCCCCCAGCACTGCCAAGGCCACCCCTGACCCATGTCCCCAAGTGCCACATCTGTTCTATCTCTCCAGGGATGGGGACTCCACCACTGCCCTGGGCAGCCCCTTTCCACGCAGACTCAGCCCAGTCTGAGCATTCTTTCTGTGAAGAAATATTTCCAATATCCAAACTAAAACTCCTCTGGCACAGCTTGGAGCCATTTCCTCTTGTCCTGCTCCTTGTTCCCCGGGAGCAGAGCCTGACTCCCACCTGGCTCCACCTCCTGTCAGGGAATTGGAGTCAGAAGGTCCCCCCAAGCCTCCTTTTCTCCAGGCTGAGCCCCCCCAGCTCCCTCAGCCTCATCCAAGCAACTCCTCACTGCCCATCCTTCATTTATATATTTAATAATTTCCCAAGTCCAAGAAATTGCCTCCCTCTTCCCTGGGACTCTCAGGATCGATTCCTTCCTGGTGCTGCTGAGGGTGGTTGTTACACCCACAGGTGACAGCCATGGAATGGTTTGGGTTGGAAGGGACCTGAAAGATCATCCAGTCCCATCCCCTGCCATGGGCAGGGACACCTTCCACTAGCCCAGGTCACTCCAAGCCCTCTCCAACCTGGCCTTGGACACTTCCAGGAATGGGGCAGCCCCAGCTTCTCTGCCCAACCTGTGCCAGGGCCTGCCCACCCTCACAGGGAAGGAATTCCTTCCTGCCCCACATGCAGAGCCCCTGACACACTACAAGAAAAACCAGGATTATTTTATTTTCTTGAACATTATGAGTGTCTCAAACCAGTGATGTCACTTCAAGATTTTGCTTATTTCATTGTTTTTCCTTATTACTATTTTAAACCCGTCAGGTTTCACTCCCTGCCTCTGCCCCTGCCATGCAGCAACATTCCCTGCATACAAAGGAAGATTCCAGGGAAGGGGGGAAAAAAACCACCAACCCAGGAAGCTGCGATAGAGTCACAGACCTGCGTAAAGCTCCATTTACCCAAGAATCCCAAAGCTTTTAGTTTAGGAGAATATTTAATACTCTTATTAATCATTTTTAATCCGTTTGCTTTTAATTAAGAAACAGCATGATGCTTCCCTATCAACATATGCCAGGGAGCAGATTAATTGTGGCTTAAGATAACTCTCCTTGATTGGTGTAATGTATTAGCTAACGAGCTGCCCGCTTTTGGAGATGCTCAGACAGTACCTTGGAAAGGCTGCTGCCCTCCAGAGAACACTCCCCCCCTTCTCTGGAACCCCTGAGTGTCTGGGACTTTAAAAATGGAATAAAACAAAACAGAATAAAAAATGAAACAAAACAAAAAATATAACAATAAAATTAAATAAAATAAATGAGAACAGAATAAAATAAAATCAAAACAAAGGAGAATAAAATAAAATTTAAACAAATAAATATAAATAAAATATAAAATAAATAAAAAATTGGAGCAATTGGAGGCTTGTGACAAAACCAACCCAAAAGCAGCTCCAGAGATTGCCCTTCAGAAATTGCAGGTTGAGCACAATTAAAAAAGAAATCCCCACACTCCCTGTGGTCTCTTCCCACCATCACCAAGCTCCAGAGGGACGAGGGTGACGGCAGCCCTGGGAAGGGGGAGAGTGTGGCCATGAGCTGCTCTGCAGGACAGGAGGGACAACTTCCCTGACCCTGAGCCCAGGAAGGACTAAAGCCTTGGTGAAACTTCATTTACCTTCACTGTCCCTTCCACTTCCACAAACCAACGTCTCAGCATGGCCTGGATCTGCCCGTCTGTCAGCTCGGGGTTGGCGTCGTGGATCTTCTGCTTCACCATGTCCTCCAGGAGCAGCCTCCTCAGCCTCCAGTAGAAGAAGGTACGGGAGGTTTTCCAGTCTATAATGTCCTGCCCAAGACACAAGTGGAGAAGGGGAAATGAGTGAGGGAGAATATTTGCATGGAGAGATAAAGAGACCTTATTCCCAAAGACAAAAACAGGCTTGGACTCATTCTGGATACTCACAGTGATGGCCCCTTTCTCCTGCATCCGCCCGGGTGTGTCGTGCAGGTCAGCGAACTGCACAGCCACCTGCTGGTAAATGGGGACCAGGAACTCCTCCCGCTCCTTCAGCTTGGCCTCCAGCTCCTTCCTGTCAGCAGGGCTCAGCTCGGGGGTACCTGCAACCACAGCCACACCTCACACCCCTGGGCAGGCACGGGGAGGGTGGAACAGTCCTCCTGTTCCAGGCAACACTCGGCCAGGACAGACCCCAGACTGTCAGCTCCCAGCAGAGCCCAAGTCAAATCTCAGTGTTCCAGCCCAGCTTTCCTGCCATGGATACTCAGGCAAGAGCTTTGAGGGTGTTTTCACCATGGAAACTCTATTCCATTTAAATGCCAATGATCTGAGCCATCAATTAAGTGACATTTACGGGACTTCCTCCTAAAAAAGAATAATGTCCCAACACGCAGTTCATTTAGCAAGAAACACGGACAGTGTAAAACCACCTCCACAATTTCAAGTTCTCCCTTAGGCTGGTTCCTGCTGGAGCCCACTCCAGGGGCTCTGGAATCACAGTAGGAAGCCAGAGCCATCCCAACCCAACCAGTCCACTGGGCAGAAGCTTTACAAAAACCCCAGCAAGAGGGAACACCTTCACACAGTGCAAAATCAAATGGCAGAACTCACTGTCACCGGAGCCAAGCGGGCTCACAGAAGGTGATCAGACAAATTCATGCAAGAAAAGTCCATTAGAGTCTTGTAAGCATGAAGATCAGATATTAACCTGTTCTCAGGAAGCCTCAAAACCACACCTGGAGCTGAGACAGCATCTTGGGGGAAGCATCCCACTGCATCTGCACGATACTCCTACTCTTCCCGTGCTCTGCTGTGGCTCATCCCCACAGCCACGATGATCCAGGGCTGCTGCTCCAAAGGGATGAGCACCCCAGTCTCTTGCTCACACACACACACATATATATTTTTTTTCAAGCCACAGTTCATCCAGGGAAGGAATGTTTTTATGTGCCTCCCAATATAAATGTTACCTAACCTTTCAAACGCGAGTAAGAAGGTTTTAATTAAGAGAAGCTCCCCTTATAACCTTCAGAATAAAAAATTATCTGTATTTATCCACGTTAAACTCCCAGGCTCCCTGGTTTTAATGGCAATACATGCACTTAAGGCAGCACAGCTCGTGAATTCCGGCCTCTGCCACCCTCGTGGCGCCAAGTCCACCCAGCCAGGCCCAGTAATGATTTAGGTGAGATTAACAAATATGTCAATGTCTATTTTCTGCTTAATTTAAAAGCAGCGTCTATAAAGATTTTTGACTTCTGAACCCTGTTCTCCTGGAAGAAAGAAGGTAACAATGAGGAGGGGGGATAAAGAGTGATTATCCCATCATCGATCGTTTGTCAGGAGCATTTCTTATTCACTGGACTATTGTAAAAAGCTAAGCTCTCGATCAATCCCGTAAGCCCCCTGTACAATTAAATATCTGGGAATGGTTTTCTTTCTTTCCTAGTCAGATCTTGAGGCCTCAGGGTTTTTCAGAAAGCTGGGGGTTTATTTATTTATTTCTCGGAGTAAGAAAAAAACCCCAGAAGTCTCCTTCCACAAATCTTATTCTGGCAAGGAGAGGGGAGTTAAAATATGGGATTCCTTTGCTCTAAAGGTACTTGACAGTTAATGAAACTGTTCAAGTTTAAATCATAGGAACATTATAGACCTCTAGGTATGGATTGGCTGCTAATCAATAGGGAAACAAAAGAAGCAGCGCTGCGAGACAGCCACATTCCAAGAGGAGGGAGCCTGGCACAGGTGGGCCACAACAGCAATTTAAAGGAAGAAAGAACATGTGTGACCTTCCCAACTTGGCAGGCAGCACAGGACACTCTCCAAGGCAGCTCTGGAAGGGCCATAAAATGTCCCATTTATCTTGGACTGCAGTTTGCTCTGCAGCCTCCACGCCGGCTGTCACTACAAAGAGTGCTGGGATCACCCCGGCCACAGGAGGGAAGGGGAGAGACCTGGTGACATCTTCATTCTGCTCCCAACACCTCCAAAGCCCAGCCAGGCTGGTGAGCACACCAGGACCTCTTTGTTCTACAGGACTGTCTTTTCTCTTTTATTCAGTAGCAAGAAGTGCCTTGAACTAATTGAAAAAAACGCCCTGGGGAAGTGGCAAATTTGGGGTACCCAGAAGATGTAGAGAGTCCAAGAGCAGTGGACAAGGGCTCACCAAAACCCTCTGCACACCATGTTAAACCAACAAAACCTGGTTTAAAATCACACACAGGAAACATTTAACCTAAAATGTTCCTAAATGCACCACCATAGGATGTATTTAACCTAAAGTATTCCCAAATGCTTCCTGAGGGAAGGTGGTGGCTTTTGCCTGCCTGTCCCAATCGTCCCCTCTGTCCCATGTCCCTGTGGGGTGACTCCAACCTCCCCATCCAGCTGCCACAACCTGGATTTTGGGGTTAGGAACTTTCTCCCATGGCCTACAGCTTGCAAAGAGCCGCCAAATCTCACATGGGGGCTCTCAGAACCCCCAACACCACAGCTGTCCACGGGGCCATCCCAGGATGCTTCACAGCCTGGGAGTGAGGAGGAAAGCTGAGGAGGAGTCGCCCTCCCTGTGCTGATAAATGGAAAAGCCACCACAATAAATCCAGGAGAGACCTCTGCTGATACCACAGATCAATTCAGACTCCAGAAGTTAAGGGAAAGCACCACAGCAGGGAAAACACCACCTAAACTATTTTGATTTGTGCCTCATTAATCAAAATGCTCCTGGGAAGGGAGTGGAGTCCCCATGTGTCCCTCGTGTCCCTGCCATGGCTGGGCAGTGTCCTGGCCTGGCCAACATGGGTGTCTTCATCGATCCCTGCCTGATGGAGAGGACTTGGCATGCCCATGGATCACGGCTTTCCAGAACCTTCCGGAGCAGAGTGGGGCTTTTAAATATGACCAGTTTAACAGGTTGGACAAAATGACTTCAAGGAATGTTACTGGAGGTTCCCTCTGATTGCAGAGAGCCGGGGAGCTGGGATTTTCATCCTCACCCTCAGTACAGCCAAGCACTTCTTGTCCATTTTCCTGCCTCTTCCTCAAACAAGCACTCAGAGACCTGGGCAAAGCCCAGTCTATCAGTGAAGAGACCAGGTGTGGCCACTCCTTGGTGCCTCCATCCAGACCTTACCTGAACCTCACCTTCTCTTCCTCTGCCTTTGCCAGACACAAATTTTTTCTTCCCTGTGAGGGTGGGCAGGCCCTGGCACAGGTTGGGCAGAGAAGCTGGGGCTGCCCCATCCCTGGAAGTGTCCATGGCCAGGTTGGACAGGGCTTGGAGCAACCTGGGATTGAGGAAGGTGTCCCTGCCCATGGGTATTTGGGGTTGGAATGAGATCATCTTTAAGGTCTCTTCCAACCCAAACCAGTCTGGCATTCTGTGAAATCCAGCAAAGGCTGCCCAGACAACACTCCCACTGCAGCTGGAGGAGCCCCTCCAGAGGGGAGAGGGAAGGTCACTCGCAGCCACGCACGTCCCCGGAGAGACAGGCATTTTTGGATTGTCTCTTGTTTCTTTAAATGAGATGGCTTGTAATTGCTTCACTAAATATTCAGCAGGATTTATGTTATAAAGGTGCAGCATGAACAGCCAGTGAAGGTCACACATGCTCATGGCACAGGCTTGAAATATCCTTGTACGGCGGCACAGTGTGATGTCCCACCCTGTCCTCTCCCCCTCTTTGCTCCTCAGCTCTCAAATCCAAACAGGTGAAGCGTGGCATGTACGTAATTCCAAAAAATTCCTATCTACAGCCCTCCTGGGAGGACATCCCAGACACCAATTGTCGTGGAGGAGCTGACAGAAAGCAGCACTTGCTCTTTGAGCCTCGGAATTGTGAATTAACACCAATTTAAATGCAGCAGCACTTGCACATGGAAGCAGATACTCAAATCAGCACTGCCTAGAAAATAAAGTTACAACCTGACTGCATTTGTCCAAAACTCCATGAGAGATGGAACTGCAACAGCAGCATTTCTCTTAGTTTTTGCTGAAGAAAACAATGGGCATTTTGATTCATTACAACACTGAGCAAACAATAACCCCCAGAAAAGAATTACCAAACTTCAGAGCTCCAATCTGACTTCCCCAGCTAAAGCCTGGAATGAGGCAGGGCACAGGATGGAAGTTTTTGGCCACTCAAGGAACAAGGTTGTGCCAGGGATGTCCCCAGTCACAGCAAAGTCCTCACCAGGCAGGTCAGTTGGGTCCTGCACCCCAAAACGTTTGTTTTCAGAGGGGAACTGCTGTCCTGAAGTGGAGTTGAGTGTTCAGTGCTGGAGTATTCACTCATTATTTGGTAATTTAAGAACAGTTTTGGATGCTCTTTAGCCAGATAAAGTGTGAACCAAGCCAGGAACCAGCAGCACAGGGTGACTGGTCAGAGGAAATTAAATAAATCAAATAAAATTAGAGATGCACTCCAGCACATGGGCAACACTTCCCTGGATCAGCCAAGGAGGATATTCACACTATTACAACATGTATCAGGTGAGCAGATGCTGCCCTTTTCCTACTAGATAAATACCTGGTAGGAGAAACAAGGAAATGCAATATCCAGTCTTTGCTCTACCTGGAGCCATTTTGCCATTCCTTTCATTCACAGCCCACCCAATTTTTGCACCCATTATTACTCTGTGCCTCTGACACCCTGCCCAGAAGCTTCATGACAGCACTGATTTTCCTTCCATTCCTACACGTTTTAGTCTAACTGCAATAAACAAATAAAGTCGGGTCTCTGTATTTTTAACTCCAGCCTCAGGCCCCCAGTCTGCCTCATTCCTGCCTTTCTGGGTGCTCCCTGTTCTCCTGGCACACCAGCTCCACTGGGAATGTGCTCTGGGGCAGGATAAGGGCCATCCTCTCCCTCCCTGCCCTTTGCTCCGCGCCCCTCGGAAGAGCCCAACTCTGAGTGACACTTTAATAAACCACGGGGCTAATAAACATTTCAGCAATCGTGCCGGAGAATTGATAATGAACAGATTTATGTCAAATTATTCAATATCTGCCAGCCTTCCCTGCTCTCCCACTCCCCAACTGCCAAGTCCAACCCCAGCATCTCCCGACCGAGCCCGTGCACGTCGGAGAGCATCTCCCTTCTCCTGCTCTCCAGCAGCTCCGGGAGGGATGACAGCCACTCAGGGGTTAAAGAGAGGCAGTGAACCCCCAGCTAATGAGTAAGAATTCAGCAGGCAGTGTAAGATAAATGGAGCTTTCTCTGCTTCTGCTGGAGTCAGCATGAACTGCGGCCCTGCGGCTTGTTTGTGGCAAATGGAGTGCGCGAAATATCAAAGGGCAGTGATCCAGAAGAAGACCGACTTTGACAAATTTTAAATTGGCCAGAAAGAAAACCAGCAAAAAAAAAAAAAAGGAAAAAAAAAGGGGAAAAAAAATTAAAAAAATTATGCAATTCAGTGTGTCTTGCAATCTTAGCTTTCCTGCTCGGTCTGGAATTAGTGGCAAAACAACAGCAATGATCACCCGATGCTGGGAGCAATTACGATCCATCTCAGGGAGATGCTTATCAGTGACTGAAGCTTTTAGAGCTCTCGGTATGTACAGTTGTAAGTGACTTGCTCTTGTGTTGCAGTCATTTTAATTAAAGTGTATGGAGTTTGCTGGGAGTAATTACCCTGTAGAGGAAGAGGGGGAAAAAAACCCTGAACAGGCTCTGCCTCCTCACACTGGCGTTGGGTTTTTGAGAATGGTGGCAGAAAACTCCATCCCATCTTTCTCCCTGTGTTTTTTCCTGGTGATGCTGCGCAAGTCCCACAGAGGGATTCGAGGTGTCCTGCACCCACACAGGTGTTGGATCCTCAGCAGTGAACAGGACAGTGAAGCAGGAAAGTGATAAGGGTGATGCTCTGCTGCTCCCCCTCCCTCCACTCCAGCATTTACACACTCCAGCAGTCGCCTTTGTCCGCAGATTCCGCCCCCGGGAGCGGATCCATCCGGCAGCCATGGGCTCTGTTTGGAGGCAGTGGCTTGGTCTGCTCGTGGGCACAGCCGGGGAGGTGAAGGGAAACACTCCCAGCAGCAGTGCTGCTGTGCAAGGCCATTTATCTGCACAGCCCGAGCTGACTGCTCAGCACATTCCCCTCCCCAACCACACATCTGATTTCCCTGTCCCCCGAGACTCGCGCTCTCAGACACAGAGGTGTGGACAGACCCTCAGTGGGTCCTGCCTCCTGAGGAACTTCACTGACACACCTACAGGGAGCTTTTGTGGGGACCCTGTGCTGGTACCCACGATTTGGGGCAGTCACAGTGTCCCTTTGCTCCTAAAGGGACACTGTCAGGCCTGACAGAGGCCAAAAGTGAGGTTTTGTGAAAAGAACCTCCTTGCTGCAACTGCAGATTTAAAACTGGGGTTTTAAGTTATAGATTCACAGAACCATAGAATGGTTTGGGTTGGAAGGGACTTTAAAGATCACCCAGTTTCACTCCCTACCACGGGCAGGGACACCTTCCACTCTCCCAGGTTGCTCCAAGCCCTGTCCAACCTGGCCCTGGACACTTCCAGGGCTGGGGCAGCCCCAGCTTCTCTGGGCAACCTGTGCCAGGGCCTGCCCACCCCCACAGAGAAGAATTTCTTCCTAATATCCAATCTAAACCTACTCCCTGTCAGTGTGAAGCCATTCCCTTTCGTCCTGTCACTCCAAGCCCTTGCAATGATCTCTCCTGATGCTTCTTGTTGGGTTCCTCCAGGTACTGGAAGGCCACAATTAGGTCCCCCTCAATGAGCTGCCCACCAGCAGACACAGACAGAGGAACACATCCATCCATGGGTCCTCTCTCACACAGTAACACATCATGGACAGGAGCAAGATCAGAACTCAAATAAAACTGTTGCCTTGTGCTGCTCCATAAAACTCAATTTGCTAACCTACCTCTTGCCCAGAAAGTAATGAGCACAGGGAGAGAAAACAAAGAGTCAAAATACAATCACTAAAAAAGTGAGAAAGTATCTTGGATGGAATCAAAGCCATTGGTAAAACCTGCTTTGCAGCCAGGCCGCTGATCCCAGCACCCCTTCACCATTATTATTCTCTTCCTCAAGTGTATCAGAAGGGTTGTTTTGTATACAAATTGTTGCCCTGCCATAAATTAAAAAAAAGCCAAATAATAAAATGTAACTGCAGCAATAGCCAGGATTTATCAGTTATTTGCAGAACACTTTTCCTCCTGAAGGATCCCAAAAGGCTTTATAAATTCCAACCATACCCATGTCGCACGCTTCTCCCACCACTGAAATGTAGTCAATTTTGGAGGTAAAAGGAGGCTCTGTAAGATTATACTCTTACAGTAAGAGCTAGTAAAGAACTATTTAAAGAGCCTATTCCCTTGAGAGACGACATATCTGATATTAAGTGCATTTTGCTGAACACTCTGTATTTTGGGCTGTTGAGTGTACACCAGGCGCTGGGATCACCCGGAGCGAAAGGCACAGCAATAACACACTGCACAGCACCCCCTGCTCACAGGGAGGGGGAGAACAGCTCTGATCTCCTTGAAACTGAAGAGCACACAGACATCATTGCTGCAAACTACCTCAGACACCCAGATAGTCCAGCAGCCCAAAATGTCTTTGGCCAAATTCTTAGTTACATGAAACAACACCAGAGAAAGGTTTGGCCTACAAGGTTTTAGCGAGCTGAGCAATTGCTGGGAAGGAAACTGCACTCAAGCATCTCTAGTAAGGGTCTGAGATCCACTCAATAAAATATATAAAAAAAAGAAATCAATATAAAAACACACCATTTACCCATTCCCTAGGAATGCTAAACACATGAATCTTATCACACATACATACATGCAGGTGGTCTCATCTGGTTTCTTCCCAACTTGCATATTGGTAAATAAAAACTATCAGGAATTGGATGCAAAGCCTCAGTGCCCCTTTCTGGGGTCTGTGCCACCCAGCAGCCCCCCTGACATACCCAGGCGCTCGGCCAGGCCGATGTACACGGGGTCCACGCGCCGCATCGTCTTCACCAGGTCCTTCCGCCGGAATCGGATCTCCACCGTTCCCTCCGGCTCCAGGATCCCTCCTCTGGGCAGTGATGGGAAGAGAGAAAGTTTCAGGTCATCAGACAAAGGGCAGACACAAAATGGAATGGTTCAGTGTGAGCCAGAGAGTGTGTGGAAAGCAAGAGAATGGGTGAGGGAGCAAAGCGAGAACAAGAAGACCCTTGGCTCTGACTTATCCACACCAAAAACACCCACCATGTGGGTCCCACCCAGGAAGGTCCAGCACCTCAGTAGCAATCTGACAGAGGTAGCTGCGAGCTTTTGAGGCAGCCCTGCCCCGGGGCAGGTGGCTCCAGGGAGGAGGGGCTCGTACCTGCTCTCACGGTCTGCGTACATCTCCATGTGCCGCGGGTTGATGGTTGGGTCAATGACCACCCAGGAGCCCCCTCGGAGCTCGCCCTGGGGGGGGATGTAGATGAGCACGGGCTGCCGATACTCCCTCAGGCCATCCACGATGTAGGCACCGAACTTGAGCACCTGGTCATACATGTCTGGGAAAAAAAAGGACACAGAGCCTGAAGTCACAGCACGGTGGTGCTTCAGCCCTGCCACACTGGTCACAGAGGGGGAAAATACCACTATGCAGTTTTTCCAGCTCCCGCTACCATTCCAGCTGCTGTTATCTGGAGCTGGGCAAGATGGACTGAGAAAGGAGGTGACAGAGTCACAAAACCATGGAATGGTTTGGGTTGGAAGGGACCTTAAAGTCCAACTCGTTCCACCCCCTGCCACAGGCAGGGACAGCTTCCACTATCCCAGGTTGCTCCAAGACCCATCCAATCTGGCACTGAACATTTCCAGGGATGGTTTCATCTCTGGGCAGCCTATACCAAAGTCTCACCACCCTTACTGTAAATAATTTCTTCCTCATATCCAACCTAAATGTACCCTCCTTCAGCTTAAGGCTGTTCCCCCTTGTCCTATCACTACAAGTCCTTGTGAAAAGTCCCTCTCCAGCCTGCAGGATGTTCTCACACCATTCCTGCTCCCAGACATGGGACCTCCACTCTGGAAATTCATTCTGGTGACTTCCCATGAAACGACATCTGCTCACAGGGCTGCAGGTCCTCAGCTCACACCAGCCCCTCTACACCAGGTGCCCTGGAGATGATCCACCCCTGATTCCCAGCCAATCCAAGGAGCATTCCTGCAGTTCAGGAAGTCAGGCCAGGTATTTCTGTACTCAACACGAGCACAGCTGCCCAATTTCAGCCTCACTACCCTGCATCTCACCCACAACTCATGTAATGTGCATAAAATGCTCCTGACAGCAACAGAGCTTTTCCAGATCTTCATAAAAATGTGTGTGGGGAGGAATGGGAAGCAGCATTCCACTCTCCTTCCATTAAAATTTGTTTAAGGCATTTTGCTCAAAATTAATAAGAACAACTCCACTGTGTAAAGACAGTACATTGAAAACATCAGCCCCAAAGGTGATTTAAATAAAAGAGAGAAAGGGAAGGCAAAAGGATTTCTATGAGATGATATAGTTTCTAATGGATACAGTTTGTAATGGAAACAGGCATTCTTGAATATATATATTTTGTTACATACAATTATATATAGAAGTATTAAATCAAATATAAAAGAAATGAAAAATAGTTATTAGGATCATCTAGTCCATCTCTTTGTTCACACAGGACTGTTCTTCCCCAGTGCTTTTGAAAGCTTCCATTTAGAAATCCCACACAATAAATCTACTGCTTCTTTAGGGGCATTTCCACAGCCAGATAGATGAGATTTTCCTCAGTGCTCAGCCAAACTTCCTCTCCTTCCCCATTAATTTCATGTTACTACCCCTTGTACCACCCTACATAATCTCTCCACTCCTTCAGGCTCATTACAAATAGCAGGAGGTTTTACAGTGGATTTTTTCCCTCAGACACTATAGGAATCCATCCCTCATGTCTCCCAGGACACTATTCCAACTCCCTTCATCATTCTGCTTCTTTGCTTGGACCCTCCCAGTTTGCCTAACTTTTTCTGGGCATTAAAATACCAGAGCAGAGAGCAGGAACAAAAAGGAGCTGCATTTATGTACCTCACACACCTGCTGTAATAAACAGTTTGAAAAGATTGAGAGTTTTATTCATCTAAAATCCTTCTATCACTTGAGAAAAATCACCATTTCTAGGGAAGAAAGAGACTCCAGTCAAGGTCCCCTGTCATTTCACCCTGACTTCAGTCTTAAGAATTAATGTGTACATAATTAAGCATTTATCTCTTTGGGAAAAACATACACATAGTCTTTTATATTATATAAATATGTATAGATATATATACACACACTAACATACATTGAGCAAGTGAGAGAGATGTATATAAAGTACGTGTGAGGGGTATGTATGTGTGTGTGTGTATATATATATATATATATATATTAGTACTGATGTGATCTCTCCATTTCACTTCCAAGGTCATTGTCTAAGTATCCAAGAAAAGGAATTTCATGTTATTTAAGAGATATCAAATTCTGACAAAGAGAAGAACAATTTATTCCCTCTAATTGGGAATAAATATAAATCCTCGCAGACACAGTGGGGACTGAGAACCAAACAAAACTCCAACCTTTCCATTCATCCTGAGCAAAGAAAAAGACTCAAAAGGGGTGACAAATTTATTACTAATTATACAATTATTTTATTATGTAGTGCTAGTAATAAACCACTTGAAGTACTTTCAGCTAATTCCAGTGTTAAGAAAATAATTGCTTGATTCAAATTATTTTAACTGAATTAATTCTTTACTAGACATTTTTTACTAGTGCTACATAATAAAATAATTGTGTAATTAGCAATACATTTTTCACCCTTGCCATGGGTATATATTTTACTCAGGTGAAGTGCAGAAAAGAGCAGCACTACTTATTTGAACAGGGCAGAGAGAAGAGGAGCAGAGAAATTTGGGGGAACTCGGTGCTTTCTCAGAGCTCCAAATCTCCTTCAGGTTTAGCAGGTGGCATCAGGAAAGTATTTTATTTACCAGATGCCATTAGGCGGGTAAAGGAAGTCCTTCTGTGCCTACAGATCTTTCAGGATCAGCCTTTCAGAGCCATCCAGGAGGATGAACTTCACCACTCCGTGGTTGTGTACACAGCTAAGTCCTTTTGGAATCCTGCAGTGCAGCACTTCACTGTCCTGGAATGTCCCACTCTGGGATTCTGTGATGATTCTATGACAGGATTTGCTTATGTTGAGACTGGAAAGATTAAAACTAAATGCTTCTGGGCCAAATCTAATTCCTGTATTAATTTAAACCACAGCATGATTTGAACAACCTGGTCTAGTGGAAGGTGCCCTTGCCCATGGCAGGGGGTTGGAATGAGATGATCTTTAAGGTCCCTTTCAACCCAAACCAGCCTGGCATTCCATAATAAGCCACTTGCACAACATGGATGCTGCAGAAGTGCCCAGTGCTGGGTTTGCAGGAGGGCAGGCAATGCTCACAGAGCTCTGTCCTGTTCTCCGCTGCTCTGAGCATTGGTGCCCACCCCACACAGCCCCCAAATCTGCTGGAAGCCCTTATCATCACACCGTGTGTGTAAACATTGGCCCTCTACGCAGCCCACGTGCTGGGAGGGCTGCACACTGCTCTGTGCATCTCCATCGTGCCGGGCAACGTGCCCTGAACCTCTGAAGCTGGAACGGATCTCATCAGCTTGGCTGGATTATCAGATGCGACCTGAAGGTAAACACCAGGCAACATTGGCAGAGACACATTGTGCCCCTCATCAACCCATTACACACAAACCCCACCACCACTCAGGGAACCAACCTGAGGTTTAAAACAGTCTTTTCATTCCGCCGATTCATTTTTTTTCATTTTTATTGTTATTTATAACCTGTCCCAGGCAAAAATAATAAGTAAAACATGAAACCCCAAGTGCGAGTGACCCCGCAGCACACGCGGCGCAGCGGTTTAATGTCGTGGGGATTTGCATCCTATCAAACCATTCCTGCCGAGCCCAAGACCCTGGTGCTAATTTCCAGTGAATTTCACGCTTGATGTCCCCCCGTCGTGGGTCACCGCCGGTTCGCCTAAATAAACCCCTGCCAAATGGCTCCTCCATCTAAATATTCAAGCCAGTTTTTTATAATTTAATTTTGCATTATGCTGAAGAGCCTTCTGGCCAGAGAGAGCTCATTGGGGAAACCACCACCACCACCAGCACCGCGAGCCGCCGTTATTTATGGCATTATTTATTTATTTTATGGCAGGAATTAGACCTCCTAGGCCGACTAGGAAAGAGGGGGGGATTTTTTTTCCCTTTTTTTTTTTTTCTCCCCCTCCACTAATGTCAATTTTCAGCATAGCAAGAGCTGTCTCTAATCTTTTCCTACTCATTACACACAATTTTGGAGTCATTTTACCCACAGTGCAGTCGGCTCCTGGCAGTGTGTTTGTGTGCACTGAGGGGTGGCATAATTGTTTATTTTCCCTCCCTGCATAATCCCCAGCCAGCACTGAAACCAAAACTGCAAACAACTCCCCAAGGGACACAGAGAGTGTCAGGAGACACCACCAGCAAACAAGAGGCAGGAAAATGCACGGAGCAAGGTGCCAACTGCAATGGCTCTGTCCTTCCCTCCTCCTCCTCCCAGCTGGGGTGGAGTAAGTTGGGATATGTAATATAAATATTAACATCCTTGTGCTGTCTCTTCCACCTTGGGCTTCTGGTCCCAACTCCAGAGCTAAACTCAGTTTCTGAGGAACCCAGTAAAGGGCACTGGCAAAGCCACATCTGACTTTTGAGGCAAAATAATATTTAAGGATTAAATGAGGTAAAATTACATCAACAACTTCTCAGTAAGTTGTCTGGTTGGGAAAGCAAGTCATGAAGGGAGAAAGTAGCAGCGCATGGAGCAGAATCCATCCTGAAAGGTACTGGGTATATTTCAGAGGAGATAATTTTGCCATCTATTGCCACCTCCCATCTTCACATCTGCCAAATCAAAGGTTTTGCTTTGTGTCTTTCTAATGAGACAGCAGAGCCCCAAGCCTCTGTCACCCTGTGAACCTTCCAGAGCAGGAACTTCCACCACTGTCAGTGCACCTGTAACTTCTGCCCCGTGTTCATGAACTGCCACACACAAGTAAGAGGCCCTAATCTTTTACTTGTTTAAATTTTGTAAGATGAATCTCATTCTTGGCACTTCATAAAATTTAAAGCAGCACTACGTGGTGCCCTGAGCAGTCAAGACAAAGCACTCTCCAGGACACACCAAAGAGGACTCAAAGTGCTGGGTTACCTTTCATTCCACCAGAGAAGCCTCTCCAGTTGGCAAAGACCATCAAGGGCAGCCCTTCTCTGTTGAAGTCCTTGATGGCCTCAGCAGTTTTGAATGCAGAGTCAGGGAACCACACCTGACCAGCCTGCTGGATTATCTGTTGGGAAGGAAAATCCACTGTTATGCCTTGCAACACGGTTGGCAGGACTGCTGGGGAATGTGTCTCCTGCAGGAATGGCCAACACAAGAGGCCACCCACCTCTCCAGGGAATGGCTATACATTTGTACCACATTTTGGGGGGGAAAAAATCCCATCCAGACAAGTGCTGCTTCCATAGAGACATTTGCAGAGGACAAACAAGGAACAGAGCACGTGTTGAACCCACCTTGGCCTCCGAGTCCAGGTTTGCAGGATCAGCAGGAATGCTGAGCTCCACCATCCTCGTTTCTACGGCAACTACTCCTACAGGTATTCCTCCCAGCCTGGAAACAAGGGAGACAAATCAGAATTCCTATTTCTAATCTTGCACAACTAGACACTTTCCCAATTTGCATCAAAATACCCAAGAGAGAAATAACATCAAACAGTGGGAGCAGCATTCTGGCCTTTGGAAGAGTTGAGACAAGTGGCTGGAGAATGTCAGAGAAGTCACAGTTCTCAAAGCAAAATCCAATTCTAAAAATAGGCACATTCCTCACTAAAAATTCAACAGAATAAACCAAACCCAAATTTTGAATGACACATCAAGGTCTCCACCACCCTTCACCTGTTGCCATCCAGATTTTGGTACTGATAGTCTTGACCCTGAAAAATGAAAGACTCACAGGATGGTTTGGGTTGGAAGGGACCTTAAAGATCACCCAGTTTCACTCCCTGCCATGGGCAGGGACACCTTCCACTATGCCAGGTTGCTCCAAGCCCCGTCCAACCGGGCCTTGGACACTTCCAAGGATGGGGCAGCCACAGCTTCTCTGTCCAAGCTGTGCCAGGGCCTCACCATCCTCTCAGGGAAGAATTTCCTTCAAAACAATCCAATCTAAATCTACCCTTTTCAGCTTAAGGTTATTCTCCCTCAACCTGTCACTCCAGGTTCTTGTCCAAAGTCCCTGTCCAGCTCTCTTGCAGCCCCTTCAAGTACTGGTAGGGGCTCTAAGGTCTCCCCAAAGCCGACAATAACCACAAAGCCCCAAGACTTCCCAAGACTCTGCACTCCCAGGATAGAGTCCCAGCAGAGCCCACAGTCCCTCCTCAACCACCCCAAGCTGGATGATACACAGACAGGCAGGGAAGAGACAAGGCCCATGTGCACTAAGGGGCTGGAAATATTCCCATTCCCTATGATTAAGAGTCTGCTGGAACCCCGTAATTGCAGAAGCCGTCTTAAATCGGTAACTTATAACTTCTATATTAGGGCCCATGTGACCTAATAAAGAACATCTTTATCCAAGTATTACAGTTATTTATTGAACTTGAAAACAGCTCAAAACAACTTCTGTTTTCCATAATACTTCATATAAATTTTATCAGGCCAGCACATGAAGATGCTACATCTTGTTTTATAGTGTGTCCCTGGACAAGTTGCCATAGAATAATAAAAGACAATTTACAGCCAACAGCACACATATTCCAAACATACATACAAAAGATGAGTTTTGGCAGCACTTACAGTAAAAATCCCAGAAGAATACATTTATATTTGTGTTTTTTTTCAAAGTGCCACTGCTTTTGAAAGGAGTCTGTTTCATTTGTTATATATCCCTGCTGTGTGAGAGTCCAGAGCCACTCGGAATTTGTCAGAAGAAAGGAACTGCAACTGAAACTGAGCATGGGCCTGGACAGAGAGGCTTCTGGCTTTGCCAAATCATTGATTTCCACCCTCTGGCCTTTAAATCATAGAATTACAGGACCATGGAAAGGTTTGAGTTGGAAGGGACCTTAAGGATTATCTGGTTCCAACCCCCACTGTGGGCAGGAACACCTTCCACTAAATAGATACAGACACATATATAGAGAGAAATAAATAATCATATAATGTTGTGTTCTGGAGAAATGGAAAGCATAACCAAAACTTGATTTCTCCAATTGTCTAAAACACCTCTCAGGACTCACCTTGCTCTCCCAACCACGACTGTCTGTGCCCAGGGCTGCATGATCTCCATGAATGACCCATTGTCGAAGAACCCACTCAGCCACTGCCCCTTCTGATCTAAAGGGAAAGGGAGAAAGGGAATATCAGAGGAGGGGAGAAAGAAAAGAGAATATCAAAGCACCAACTGAAACTTACTTGAAAATGCCAACTGAAGAACGTGGCACTTCCTCTTTATATATTTATTTTTAAATAGATGACAATACAAGGGAACATTAGACAGCTGAACATTTGTCTGCCTTCAGCCATCATGTTTTATTTCATTTCCTAGTCTGCATAAAGACAGCAATTTATCAGCAAAAGCATCATTTATTGTTAAACAGTGGGATTCGAGTAGCAGAGGGACTTCCCATGCTTTTAAATAAATAACTCTGGTTTTGTCAAGACTACAAACATTTGTCAAAAAGCAGTAAAGTCATTAAAGATGTTTTTCAATACACCTATTTCTATTTTAAAACTTATATCTCCTTTTTTCTCTTGATTCTCTCTGATCTTTCCTTTAAAGAAGGAATGTTGAAGAAATTCAGGAACTAAATATGAAAATTTTGATGACATTTTAGAACGCAGATATAATTATAGAAAGCACAGTGTGCTCTGGGAGCACCTGCTTTGCACTGGGGCTTTGGGAAGCCCTGCGAAAAAACCTACCCACAAAAAAATCCAAGAATACCCCCCAATCCCTCCCAGCTTCACCCCTCAGCACACAGCTCCTGAGCAACTTTTTAATCGGAACAAGCACCTCTGCTTCTGCAAATCCAAGTCCAAAACCAATTAAAAAGTGGAGATCCAAGCACGGTAACCTCTGCTGACTTAAACAGGATGGAGAGTGTTTTATCAAGACCAAACTTGTAATTACTGTGTTCTACATTCCTTGCCTCTGTGGCCCCACTGTAAAATGTGACCATCCATTTCAAAATTATCTCTTTATCGCGAGCCCAAAGCTGATCGTTTAGATTCTGGCCTCGTGTCGGGCGTCAGTTTGAAGAATATCACGGCAATATCTCCTCTAATAAATGGCTTTAACTTTTCACCTAGGAGATATCTGCTTTAACTTATCACAGGGAATCATCTGCTTTCCTTAACGCTTCCACTAAATTAAAATCTGAAGTCACTCGATTTGGGAGCCGGCGTTAGCGGCGCTCAGACAGCTGGATGAATTACTTGAGAGATGATGAAAAAATATTATCCAAAACCAGAAAACTTAGTTTATCACAAACCTCATTTTAGCCCCCCAAACTCATTAATAACAGCAGGAGTAATGGTCACCCAGTTTGCAGCTTGTACCCAAACAGGCTGCACAACCCCAACGAGGGTTCCATGGTTTGCAGTGGTGCCAATACACAAATTCCCCAAGACCTGCAGGGATACTGTGATTCCTTCAACATACAGGCCCTTTGTGTATGGACTTTCCTCTAAATCATTAAAAAAATCCATAAAAGTAACTATTCTAAGGAACTATATAACTCACAAAAGTAATAATTGTAGGTGTCCTCGAGCACTTGGGCATTTACATCCTATTTTTAGATATTGTACATAAATATTATTATATATAAATATTTAAAAATTATATTCAAATGGTTCAGAACTAATTGCTCTATAAACTCTGAAATACACTTGGATTGAAGACATAAAGCCCTGACAAACAGTAGTGAAGGTGTTACTGCATGTCCTGGCCACCACAGATGGACGTACTCGGGTTGGGGCGCCCAGCCAGCATCCAGCGAGGATCGTAGGGAGTCTTGGTGGGCACAAAGTCAATGGTTCTGTCTATAGGATCCTTGGCTTTGAGGATAGGCACAGGGCTGTATATATTCTAAGGGAAAAAGAAAAGTGTTGAAGGAAGTGATTCCCCCAAACCAAACCCCAGCTCCAAAGGACATGGTCAGGTTTCTCTTCCCCCCATTGCACAGCCCTCAGACTGATGGGAGCCAGAGCCTTGCCAATGCCTGAAGAGACTTCCAAGGTGCTCCATCCTCTCTCAAAGCCTCTTCTGGCATCCTCTTTGAGAGCCAGACCAGAGAGGGGTTACAATTTAATCTTTGAGAGGGGACCAGGGCTCCTGCCTCATTCTGTGCCCCCTTTCCTGCAGGAAGGTCACCTGTGTGTTCACGTGGCTCCCTTCCTGGAAGGCAAACTCCCTCACACAGAAACATCAACTCTTGCAAATTACTGCCCCAGAGGGCATTTTTGGAGTTATTTTAGTCAGAGACAACCCACTGCTGGCAGAAAGTCCTGTGGGTAGCAGACAGGGGGGTGATGTGAAGGTACCTCAGGCAGTTCCAGGCTGCCCCACGTTCCTGCAGCATTTTAAGACAAAAACTGCTTGATTTACTTAATTCCATAACGCTCCACAGCCTCAACCACCAGCTTAAACCACTTGGTTGGACACCATTAAAACACAGGAAAAAAAACCAGATGCAGAGAGCCCTGGTCTTTCAAACCTTGCAAAGAGGTAGAGACACCTTGGACCTCTGCAAGGCCAGGAATTACCTTTGGCATGTAGGAAAGCCACTGCAGGATAGTGTAGACTCCTTCAAAGTCATCACAGACGGTATCATGGGTCACCCCATTGTTGTGCATGATCTGGATCCCACCCAGCTGGTTGTTGGAGGTGTAAACTTCCCGCCCAAGCACCTTGGAAAGGAAAATGGGAAAACCATCAGTGATAGTGTTGGTTAAACAAAGACACACAAACCCATCACTGCAGCACCTCATGATCATTTAAGCATGAAAAGGATGGAGCAAACTACTCACAACAGACCTTTTCAAATTCTGTGTGCAGGTAAGAGACTATGGACACTGATCCCTACTGATCAGAGTGGATAGTGACCCTCAGCAAACAGACAGAAGGGTTACATCTAGATATTGGGAAGAAATTCTTCCCTGGGAGGGTGGGCAGGCCCTGGCACAGGTTGCCCAGAGAAGCTGTGGCTGCCCCATCCCTGGAAGTGTCCAAGGTCAGGTTGGAGCAACCTGGGCTGGTGGAAGGTGCTCCTGCAGGGGGATTGAAATGAGATCTTTAGGATTCCTACCAACCCAAACCATACTGGGATTCTGTGATCCCCAAGGAATATGATAGAAGTGGGGAAACTGAGACAGGGGGCAGTTTTACCCTTTGCCTTTCCCCAAGCAGCAACAGAGCCAATATATGACCAAACCGCTGGGTGCTGAGCCCAGCTCAGCTCACGCATTCCAAATTGCTCCAAGACAACTGGTAGGGTGTTTTTTTGGGTATAAAAACCAGATGGATATGGTAAAGACAAAGCCCCAGCAGCTCCTTTGAGAGGCTGGGCAGAACAAGGCTGTGGCTCCTCATTCTCTTGCACAGCTCCATCTCTAATCTGAGCCCGGGCACCGCGGCTCTTTTCTCATTCTCCTGCTGTCTCTTCCCATTTGCCCTCTCCCTGACTGATACACTGATCTCTCGGTCACTCGGCTTTCTGCTCCACTGACTCCATATTACTAATAACACCTCTGCCACGGCCAGTTTACCTCATGAAGGCAGGAGCACATCATTACAAAATAAACTCATAACTTTGACATTCCAGCAAATACACGCCGTTTGTTATTTTTATGGGTTGAGTCTTTCTAACAGACAGAGGACATTACACACCTGCTTCATTTGGATCTTAAAAAACCCCTCAAACACACACAAACAGCCCGGCCTCCCCCACCAAACACCCAGCAGAGCTCATTTTGGAGCGAAAAGAGCAGGCAGATGTCAGTCAAGGTTTATGTACAGAAGAAACCAAGGCCCAGAAGTTACACAACGAGCCCCAAAAATGTAGAATAAAATGTAAGTACAGTGTTTTAGCACAGGGATGTTCCTGGGTCTCCCTTCTGAGCTCAAACACCTTCATCTTCCTCTAACAAAATCAGTGCCATGCAAAGCCATGGTAGAAAAGACAGCACCATAGATTCAGGCTCAAGGACAAGAAAAACCCAGGCCTCCAGGTGCCAGGCACAAGCCTAGCTAAATGCTTTCCACAGAGGAAAATAAAAATAAAGAGGGTTTAAACTCCTCCTCTCTGAACTAATGCAAACGTATGTACATGCAAAATGGGCCTCTGCTACTGCTTATCTGGAGACACTGTAGACAGCTCAGGTTTAGCACTGCTGACAGGCAATGAAACAGCCTAATATACCGCCTGCTCTCGCCCTTAAATCCCTTTTTGGAGATCAAGATAAATATGCAGCTCCTTCTCCCGAGTGCTGCAGCCATTCCAGAGGAGTGCCGGGCAGGTGAAATCCCCCTGCACGACCCAGCCAGGGCTGTATTTACCTGTCAGGGCTGTCAGCAGAGACAGCAGGTGCCCAGCTCCACGTGAGGGCTGTGCTGAGGAGTGTCTGTGACATGGATGGGCACAGGTGAGCCCCGTGCAGGTACTGCAGGGGAGCAGGGAAGGGGGGCACAGGGGAGCTCTGACCTTGGCACAGCCCAACTGCAGAAGGAGCTGCTCCACCCCCAGGGCAGGCACTGGGGGGTCAAGAGGATCACAGAATCCCAGAATGGTCTGAGTGGGAAGGGACTTTGAAGCTCATCTCATTCCAACACCCCTTCCACTATTTCAGGTTGCTCCAAGCCCTGTCCAACCTGGCCTTGGGACACTTCCAGGGGATGGGGCAGCCACAGCTGCTCTGGGCAGGGCCTGCCCACCCTCACAGGGAATAATCTCTTCCCAATATCCCATCTAACCCTGCCTTTGGGCAATGTGAAACCATTCCCCTTTGTCCTTTCAATTCAGGCTCTTGCAAAAGGTCCCTCTCCATCTTTCTTGCAGGCTCCCTTCAGGCAGTGGAAGGCCACAAAAGGATCTCTTCCAGGGATGCTGGAACCCCAATCTCCTTCCAAACATATGCTCTTCCATCTTCTCTGGGAGCTCAGACATCCTGGCAGCTCCTTCCCACGTGGAGCTGCTGGCTGGATGAGGGAGCAGAGGTTCAGCTCATGGAAAGGGCAGCCAGCTCAGGGACAGTGAGCAGAAAGGCTCGGGAAAAATGAGCGCGATCGCTCATGCCCTCGGCTCTGCCAACCCCCCACGCCGGCCTCGCAGGGCTCCATTTTTAAAGGCTGACAAGTAATTCAATCTCCAATTAACAATCTTAAACGGTGTAATGCATATTGCTGTGCAAATGTTTCCACAAGGAAGTAGCCAAGGGTAAATGAGGACCTGCTGGAGAAGTCCTGAGCAGAGGCTCCTGAACATGGACTTTCCAAGAGCAGGGAAAGCAGCCGTTTAATGAGATATACAGGACACATCATGTGTCCTCCTGCTCCTGTGCCCACAAGGATGGGACATCAGGCCATGGGCAGCAGGGAATGCTGGTGCTGAACTGTCAGTGTAAAAGCTCAGACCATGATTGCAGGGACACACTCCATTTTCCACATAACACATAATCACAACACCATAAAAGTTGAAAAAGACCTCTCAGATCACCAAGTCCAACTGCCAACTTTGACCACCCCCACATTCACCACTAAACCACATGCCCAAGTGCCACATCCACATGTTTTCTGAACTCTTCCAGGGATGGTGACTCCACCACCTCCCTAGGCAGCTCCTTCCAATGCCTGACCACCCCTTCCATGAAGAAGTTCCTCCTGATGTCCAACCTGAAACCCCCCTGGCACAGCTTGAGGCTGTTTTCTCTTGTTCCCTGGCAGCAGAGTTCAAAAATATTCCAAAATACCGAGGCAGCATTGCCAACACTTAGTTCTTCTCATCCTCCAAAAACCCATTAGGAAACTGCATTCCTTGTTATTTCAGAGGATCTTTTGGAACATACAGAGCAGAGCCAGGATTTTAGCAGCCTTTTCAGCCTCCAAAATATGATCCTCAACAGGTTTATAGGCATTTCATGTGCATATGAATAATTTTCTAGCACTTCAACCCATCCTGACCAGCTGCTTTCTCCTTTGAGAACCTGAGCTGCTGGCGAGTTGGGACATTCCCTGCAAAGCTGGGCTGGCCAAGGGCTGGGTTGGCTCATCTGTTTCATCTAGGATGAAGGATCTAAAAAAATGACAGCAGAGGGCTTGACTGGGAATCATTATGCAACATAAGTGCTGTTATTATTCTGAGCATATCATGTGTTTACATCAAATATAAGTGCCAGATTTTTATCCGAATAATTTCAATAATTGCAATTCCCATCCCACAATTTATATCATCTGCCAGAAACCCGAAGCAGAAGAGGCACATGCACGTCCTATAAATAGCCTATTTTTCATAAACAGGCAGAAATGATGGGAATGAATGTCTCATCAGAAAAAATGTAGGAACACAATGTAGGAACTTCAAACCCGACTGCTATTACGTGCAGTCAAGCCTCAGCAGATCTCAATGTTCATTTCCAGCACTCGGCTCTTCGCCCACACAGATCATGTCATTAGATGGGGAAACAGCAGGAACGGGGAAGAGAAGAGCCAAGCTGAGGTGGGATGCTCCAGCACAGAGCCCTTCCCAAATCCAGCTCTCTGCAAGGCAGTAGGAGCACAGACAGCTCCTCTCTGCCTGGAGACACAGGGCCCTTCCTGCATTCCTAATCCAGGAATCTGTGCAGTCCCTGCACTTCTAATTTACGATCGTTCAGTGGGGGACCCTTCTGACTTGGGAACAGATTGGCTCAGTCTAATGCTTGGAGATTATTAAAGTCAGAGCTATACTCCACTATCAAGTCTACAGATCTTTTATTTAGAAGATATGGTGCTCTAAATGCACAAAGAGCTCCCTGTCACCTTCACATTAAAGCCCCTAGTGCCTGGTAAATGGAATTATATAGCTGTCATCTCCTTTCCCCAAAGTTTTAAGAGTACAATGGGCTCATTTTTTCCCACTCCATCCCAGCTTCAGAACTAAGAGACCTACTTTGTATTGATTTAGAGTCTCGGAAATAAATAAACCTGCTTCACCAATGTGATTCACAAGAAATTCATGATACACTATTGCATGATATATTTCAAGCTGTGGCTCTGACTCTTTTTTCCCTTTGGTGAGTGATGGGGGAGGTGGGAGGTGGGGGGAGCTGACAGCCTGATGGTTATTGGGGATGGCTCCTGACTGCAAATCCAGAGGCAGGTCTTGCTGGTGGAGTCTTTCCCTGCTTTAATTTGGTGAGATCACAGGGGGAAGGGCAAAAAAGCAATTGCACTTCACCTCGGAGGGAGCAGGGGAAGAGGCATCCAGGTGGACAGGGAATTGCAGCTCCTTTCTACACTTCTGCCTGGAGATCCCAGTGCTCCTCCTGGATACAGAGGGAACAGGGCTCCACAGCTGGCCACAGACAGGAGAGACACTGTCTCTGTTTGCAGCTGGCAGCACCACATATGATTGGTAGGAAGGTTTCTCCACCTTGTGCTAATTGATGGGGATCTTGGAAAATTTCTGCATTGCAATAGAAAATCCAATTTTGCAACCTTGAGATCTGAACTAGTATCAGACAGGCTCCAGGTAGTTGCTTCTGACCTCCGAAATATTTGTTGCAGATACTCAAAATATAGGGAAGAAAAGTAAGTTGGGGAATAAAAACCAAGCAACGTTTCATTCAACCAAAAAAATTCCAAACGAGAAATTCATCCAAACTGATACTTTTCTTTCTGGAGAGTTCCAGTTTCAGGGAACTGGCATTTCCAAATGAAAAATGTCTTGTCAAACCCCTCCTGCCCCGCTCTCCTCTCCTGGCGTAGGGAGACGGCGTGTTTTGCTCAAGGTCACTCCATCAGTCAGTGGTAAATCAAAAGGACTCAATATACTTTGCAAACTAAAATTACAGCCTCTATTCTACATGGTGCAAACACCCATAAATCCCACCTATCTCAGTCAGGGGTTCCCTAATCTCGACATGAACCCCATAAACAATATTAATGGTGGTCTCCAACTTAGAGATCTTGGTCATTCCCTTGGTCACCTTCTGGACTCCAACTGAACCCTGTTATTCAGAGACCCCCAGGGCACAGGCTGCACTGCAGGGACCACTTTCACCAGGACAGTGAAACTGTTCACTTTTCAGTGGGGGTTTAGGTTTAATTGTGAGAAATGTGACAATTCTCCAATGCTGTTCTCCTCTGGTTCCCATCATGTGTCCAGAATTCCAGGTAATGTCTCCATATCCACTGCAGAAAAGACCCCCAGCAGATCATCCCAATACCCTCCAGGTGATACCCCAAGAGGGGTTGTTCTGGAATATGTTTGAAAAGTTCAGCACCAATGGAACCAGAGTTAATGCTCCAGTAATGACATACCCTGCAGGATCACCAGGATCTGGGATTAGTCCTGGTTGCAGTAAATATATGTAGCTTTTAGAATAGACAGGGGTTTCCCTGAGAAGAGATTTGGACAGAATATAGGCCACAATGCTCAGCTTCTCTCTAGCAGGAATAAATACATACACAGCCCCCCTGCACAGAGATAAACTGATTGAGATCCATATTAAAAATGATAGAAGGAGGGAGAATAAAAAAAGTCAACAGAAATCTATTAGATTTTCTTCCCTAAGCAAACACCAAGGGACTGATAATGCCATGCCTGGAACGTAAATTGTCTCTAATGGGAACAATATACAAATATCACCACTTAAAGAAAGGCAATTAAAAAGAAAAGGTACAAATGGAGGGTGGTGGTTGGTTGTTTATCTGAAGTCCAGGCATCCATCCTGCTCACATCCATTGCTCTACACAGAGCAAGGACCTTTGTGTCACCAGCAGTGCCACCACCGAGACCCCCTCAGCAGCTAAAGCCTCTCACTGGCAGGAAAAGAAAATAATTCTGCTCTCCTCCTATTGCTAAATATTGGTGAACTGACACTGATCCAGGCTGAGAGAATTGGCATTTTGGCTGAAACAATTGGGATTGTTCAGCCTGGAGAAGAGAAGCTTCAGGGTGACCTAACTGCAGCTTTCCAGTAACTGAAGGGAGCTCCAAGAAACATGAGGAGAGACTGTTTACAAGGGCCTGGAGTGACAGGACAAGGGGAATGGCTTCACACTGACAGGGGGCAGGGTTAGAAGGGATGTTAGAAGGAATCCTTCCCTGGGAGGGTGGGCAGGGGCTTGGAGCAACCTGGGCTGGTGGAAGGTGTCCCTGGTCATGGAAAGAGATCCCTTCCAACTCAAACCATTCCAGGATCTTATGGTTCTATAATAAACCTCCCCAAACCAGCCACACTGTTCCCAGTTCTGCTCTGAGAGTCAGGAGTAAATTTAAAATGCAAAGATACTCTCCTCTGGCCTTGTGCAGAGAGGTTGTTTGGGTTTAAATGCAGATTGTCAAAGCCATCTTGAAGCAATTACAGTCTGCTGTATCAACAAGTCCTTGGGGACTGTCCACCCTCAGGTGATTGACACCTACACTATGCTATCCTGATGTGGTGTGGCACCCATCGTGTTAATATCTCCACCATGCAACCAGCAGGGTCTGCAGCCATGAAAGATGTGCTCAGGAAAGGTCACTGGATAAGTGCTGGGCCCAGGCTGAGCAGATTCTTACATATTTACATATTAGCAGGTCATTTCTGACCCCTCATCTTCACTGCCTCCTTCCCTGCATGGACACAGACTCCAGGTGGGATCCATCCAGCTCATCCTTGGATGTTCTGGATAAACCAGTGGGAGCCACGGGGCCAGCACAGGGTGAGGGCCTGATGCATCACTGAGGCAAGTCAAGACTGCAGAGTTTGGGGGAAAATAAAGCTAAACAGGTGGTAAAGGAAGGAGAACAATCTGCTGGTGAGAATTCCCCTCACCTCCAGAAGGAAAGAGCACTTTAGACATCCTATTGTGCAGCATGTGGGACAGCTCTTCATCACCATGCACAAAATGACCTGTCTGAGATTCCAGGCTGAACATCTACGTAAGAAGCTGCTGTGCACCCAGCTTGCAGCAGTTCCTGAAAATCCCTGCTAAACCTGGCTTCCCTCAAGAAAAGCCCAGCACATGTATCTGCAGGGAAAACACGACTGAAAGCCACTATTTGTTTCTATTAACACAACAGCTCAAGGATGGGATTTCTTTTAAACACAAAAGACAAGGAGGAGCAAACTGATTAAAAATAGGTCAGCAACAGACTCGGGAACATCCTTGGGAGGACTAAAATGGAATGTAGCCGTGGAAGGTTGAACCATACAAGCAATGCTGGAATTGGAAGTGCTGGGCTCTTTGGTCCTCCTTCCATTAAAAAGAAAACCATGGAAATTAAGGTGTTTGTGCAGGGCACAGCACGTCAGGTACAAAATCACCCCGTGTTCAGGTTATGACGAGGGAAGGGAGTTGAGGGAGGAGGAAGAGGAAGGTTCAGGGGTGGAAAAGAGGGAGGCAGGGGAAGTTTAAAAAAAAATAAAAATCTCTGCCTCAGCAAAAGTTTTCATTAAAATTTTAGACAAATGATCTCTGTGTCCTTCTCCCATGCTGCCTGGGGCTCCATGCTATTTCTATGCAAATAACAACCTCGTGGTTTATATCTTATTATTTCCACCGGAGCTGCGGCGACATGACCCGAGACGTGTGTGAGGTAGACAGCGACAGAGAGAGAGGGAGAGAAAGAGAGGGAAGGGAGGGAGGGAGATGGAGTGGCTGCTCGCTGAAGTGTGAAAAAATATTGTCAGGAGTGAGCAGCAAGAACAAAAAAAAAAAAAAAAAAATTGCAGGGATAACGTGTTTATTTCAGCCCCTCTCCCCATGTGAACCAGCATCTTTTAAAATTCATTGGGCATCAGGCGATCATGCACAATCCATCTGCTTTCACTTTATCATTTGCATTTCATGCCTCCTGGCTTTTGATGTGCTGATACTTTGATGCAGTCAGGAGACGCGCATTATCATTATTTCAATTTTCAGGGGGGTCAGCGGGCTCGGCACAGGCGCACACACGCTCACCGAGAGGAATGAAATGTCATTTCCACCTCTCCACCCCCTGCTGAAATGCAACGGGGAGACAAAAGGGGTTCAGCTCCAACACAGCCCCCCATGCAGGGCATGGTCCCCACCACGGAGCATCACACCTTTCCCCAGGTCCTTCCCGAGTACAAACAAAGACAGCTCAATCAGGAGAGAGGGAAACCCTGCACAGCTCTCCTGCAGTTTCTTGTCACCACTGACAGGGATGGGGCTGGAGAATCCTCAAACCTGCCTGGTATCAGGTGTCTCCCTGGGATGTCCCTCTCAGCTCACAAAGCAGTGACACCAGTGCAGGAACAGCTGGCACGTGAGTCCACCCCCAGAACCAAACATTAGCCTCAGCTCAAAATTATATTGACCTTGAGCTTACCATCTAAGTTATAGGTCACCCTCTGGCTTTGGCAGCTGGACCTTTCCCTCTACACCTAAACCCTCAGGCTGGTTTTACATAATGATAATGAACAAGACCACCAATGGCTCTGCTGGTACAGAATGTTTGTCACCATTCCCCTCTGCTCCCCTTGTACATTAGAAAGAATCCAGCATTTCAAAGGGGAAAAAGAAAATCAAACAACTTCCCAGAAAACCCTGCCTGTTCTCTGAAAACCCAGTTGTCTCCATCTCTGCACAAACATTTCTGTGCTGCACATTCTCCTCTGGCAGAGAGGAGACATTTTGAGGATGTGTGTGCAGCCACAAGACTATGTGTAAGCTTTGCCCAGCATCCTCTAGGAAGGCAGCATTTAAACACCAGCAACAGAAGAATTGTCCCAAATCTCTGACACCTAACTGGGAAGAGCCAAAGGAGGCAGTTTGCATTTACTTATCTTTGTTCCAGCCCTCACTGTGCTGCACAAGGCTCCCCCCATGTACTCCAAAGGATCAAGTAGCACCAAAACTCACAAGAGAACAACCACAATAGGTTTACCCTTCTGGAGTCTTATGGAATGAACAGGAACACATCATATATCATACCAAACAGCCTCTGCATTCCAAGGGAAGACTTGGCCTAACTGGCCCTTGGCTGGCAATGATGTGACCTCTGGCCCCCAGAAAATTCAAACTGGCCACCTAAATCCAAGGGATAAGTGTTCAAGAGTTTACAGAGGACAGAGGGTACGTTTGAAGTCAATCCAGACTCCATGGCAGGAGGTTGCCAATGGATTCACTATTTGTTTCACACCTTCCTGAGCACCAGCCAGACTGAGCTTGGACAATCCAGGTTAGCCCTGGACACCACTTCCCTACTCCAGACACACTTCTGGGACACAATTACTGCTGGATCCCTTCAAGAAGCCCTGACCAGAACTGCAGGGACTGGAAAATGAAGATCACATCAACCAGCAGATACATCAAACACACCCAGGAGTGACTGGAGATTCCCAGGCTCCCACTATTCAAGGACAGGTACTCATTGCTGGGTCTTGCTGGGAAAACTGGATAGGATGCTCTTACACCTTTAGGCAGGTAGAGGTTCAGAGCTAACATAAACATATATGTCTTTCCAACAGAGCGGGGAGAAGGGAAAAAGACACATGGGATTATTCAACGCAATGAAATTCTTTCGATGGGATAAATCACCCCCAGAAAGCACCTCCTCCTGCCTATGCCTGCTGACAGATGTCAGGGGCTTAATTTAGTCTCTACCCTTAATTTTTAAGTGCCTCAAACTTAGTGAGATTAATCTAGTCCTAGGAAAACAAGCATTGATTGCATGGGGAGGGAGTGCAGTTAAACCTCGAAAGAGGAGGAGAGTGAACAGCCTGGCCCTGCCATCTGGGAAACTCTGCAGGGCCCCGATCCCCAGCAAGTGACAGCTGGAACCAGGCAACTTACTGCACTTCAGCAAGCACTAAACTGACTCAATTTCTTTTTAAATGCTGGATCTTCAAATGCCTCTTTTCCTCCCATTGATGCAGGTGCGTGTGACGTGTGTAAGAGATCTAACTGAGGGTGCTGCAGCCTCGAGTTGATAGGATCAATGCTTCATTTTCTGCAGAGCCCCCTTTATTCAGGGGAATAATTCAACGAGAGCCTATTTTCCTTTTATCTCCCATTGTCAGGCAGGCACTCCTGGAAACACAGCCTGCCATGGAGCACAACCACCCCAGGTGTTGAGAGTGCCTGAGAACAAAGCTGCTCGATGGGGAAGGGCACTCACACCACACAGCCCCAACTCCACGGAAACAAAGCCCTCAGGGAGAGAGATGGGAGCAGAGTGGGCTGGGAGCCAGGGCTGTACCAGACAAGGAGCTGAAGGCTGTGGGATGAATGGGTTTGGGGCAGCAAGGGAGAAAATCCGCCTCTGGAGTGGGGAAAAAGAGCCACTTTCATAGTGAAGCTGTTAAGTTTCCTTTATAACAGTCCCAGTTATTCCTCCTGCCCCAACAGCCAAGATTTCCAGCAGGAAAATCACCATCCACACACCTCAGGCTTCAGTGCTCCCCAGAATTAACAATGCTGTGGATGGCTGGAAGTTCAGGTGATTCTGACCCACATATTTTGAAACATGGACTTCCAGACATTGGGAAAAACCCTGTTGCCTCTCTCACAGCACTCAGTGGGTGGAAGATGCTGCTGCCCAGGCTCTGGGCTCCTCCACCCCATCATTTAACCTGTGCATACAACCTCTGTTAAAAGCTGCTTCTCCTCCCCCTTCCTCTGGCTCCTGCTCAAGCCCTTACACGTGCAGTTCTGCCCAGGTCCCTGCCAATCTCCAGCCAGGATACCTGGAATAGTGCCTCTGGCTGGCAATACCATGTTCTTGTCAAGGGAAATAGGGACATAGAAGGAGGATTTGCTTTGTGAGCAGAAAGGAAAGAGAAAAGGGAAAGACTGCAAAGGCATGAAAGTTTCCCAGCCCTGAGTCAGTTCTGCTTGAACAGGAGAAGCCCAAGAAAGGAGAAGCAAAAAGGACCAAGACAATCCAGGGTGGTGGCAACTCCTTGAGGCTCCAGCCGAACTCACTGAAACCTAAAGTTGCTACCCAGAGAAGCTGTGGTCGCTCTATCCCTGGAAGTGTCCAAAGCCTGGCTGGACAAGACTTGGACGACTCTGGTCTAGTGGAAGGTGTCCCTGTCCATGGCAGAGGGTGGAACTGGGTGATCTTCAAGGTCCCTTCTAACCCAAACCTTCCTGGGATTCCATGATAAACCCCAACTCCATTCACAGAGCTCTGAGGAAAGAAATGCAAAGACTTACTTTGTTGAGGGCTCCACAGCCAGTCAGGATGATGTGAGAGTTCTCCACCTGGATGGTCCTCTGTCCCAGCCGAACAATGTAAGCCCCAATCCCAATTGCCCGACACGTAACCTTAAAAAATAAAGTAAATAAAAAAAGCAATGCCATTGATTTCTGTCTTTCCACACAGCCCCAACCTATCGACTCCAACATCGAGATAAAACCAGGTGTGTTTGTGTGACAAGGCCATAAAATCTACTCTCACTGCAAAACTCCAGAATCTGTTATTTTGTAAAACACAGGATCCGAACATGCGTGTGTTTTATTTAAAAACAAAAAGAGAAGGAGCAACTTTCAGACTGAGTAAACATAAAGCCAAATGACTGGAGTGTTTTAAACTGCATCTGAAGGTACCCAGCCTTGTACTGGTGCCAGGAGCATTGCTCAAAGCCTCCAGGAGCCCATTTCCATCAACCAGAAGGCTGATACCAGATGGATCTTTGGGATATCATTGTAGGATTTTTAGCTGCAACAGACAATACATTTGAAGAATAGAAAGCAGTGGGGGACTACCAGGCTGATGGTGATAACACTTTCATAGGCTAAAGATGATTCTCCAGCAATCATGCCAGATCCTCTGAGGTTCTCTACTCCAAATCCGTCTTCCTTCCCGATAATATCCGTTATCTTATACCTGAGGGAGACACAGACAGCCTTTGAGTCACAAGGTCCAGTGATTTGCTGAATCAGTTTGCTTCAAAGAAAATGAAAAGTGACTAAATATCATTAAGGTTCCAGAAGGAATGTGCATAAAACTCAGTCCAGGACCTGTGCATGGCTCAACCTGAGCACCTCAGAATACTCCTGTGCCAGCAGCCAAAGCAGCACTGCAAGAGGGAATGCCAAGGGAGAGGAATGCCTGGGAAAAGTGCTCTGAAACTCCCGCAGGACATGAGGAACAGGCTGATTATAGGAAAAAGGGCAAGAAAGGAAGAGAATACAGCCAAAGGCAAAAAAGAAGAGAACAAGAGATTACCATATTATCTTTTCTTTACTTCCTTTTTCCAAGCCTGAGCTGTGACTTGGGGTCAGTGAGGGACAACAAAGCCCTGCCCCAAAGAAGATGGAACTACCTCTAACTCCTATTCCATGCCCTGACCACACACAGCTATGGCTTTCCACACACCTGAATCCTAAAGAACGTCCCAGCCAAGGACAAGGACACTCCATGTGTGACCATGGATGAACAGGAAGCTTTTCATTCCTACCTGGACTCTCCATTTTCCTCCACGTGTTCACAGTGAACTGAGTTCAGTGCGCTGACCTTCTTATAGTCTTGAGGAGTCAGGTACAAGTATTTGTATCCCTGCAGGGAAAGACAGTTCATTCATCTCATTCCCACCTGTAGTCCCTTCATGATCCCCAAAAACCTCTTCCAAAAATAAACTTTCACGGGAGCAGAATTTAATTCCAGAGAGTGGTAAGAACATCCTCTCTTACCGTTGGAGCTGCCAGATACAAAGGAGAACTTTGGACCTCATAGTCTGGCACATGTTATCCTCACCTCTATTAAAAGAGGTGGTGTAAAACTATGATTCTTTTGTGGGCTGTTGCAGAGTTGCCCTCGAATTCCTGTGCCTCCTTACCTTGTAGGGGTCATCTGGGTCTTCCCAAGCCACGTGGAACATGTGCCGAATCTCCTCAGCCAAACCAATCCTGGCTCCACTGTTGGCAGCCACGTAGATGCGGGGGATGCCCTGTGTCCGAGCGAGCTCTGACGCCCTCTGGAACAGCACGTCCTCCTGAGGCCCAAAAGAGCCTATTTTGTAGGTGATGTCATTGGCAACGACAATGATATCCCGGCCCTCTGGATACTCTGGGGTCTTCAGAGTCATCTTCCAGGCCACCATCCCAATCTGCAATCAAAGAGCAGAGAACAATGAAAAATAACTGTGTGTCTTGGGGATGTGATGGAGGGGGATCCAATTCTCCACTTGGAGAAATGGACTCTTGGACTTGGTGTATTTGCCTTGGGAACTCAGGTAACAGCAGCTCTGAGATCCTTCCCACATTCCTTGGAGCACATCTTCCACTGCTCTAATCCCACCCTGGACATCCACACTGTCCCTCCTTCTCCCCACTCAGGGATTTAGCACAGGTCCAACACACACTCTGCCAACGTCCCTCTCGCAGGGAGCTGTGTATGTTCCCTGTGCCAGAATCCATGTGGCTCCTCACAGGGTGAGGAGGGATGTGCTGCAGCACAGGATTCCTGACCAGCTGCTTAGGTTTCCCATGCACCACCTCAGAACATGATCACACTGCCCTCAGTTTAATAACCCTTTCGGTTTCACCATTATCTCAATTTTTTCCCCCGTCCTTCCTTTCATTTCTTTGGCTCTTCCCTTTTTCCTTCCCAAATTTTGCAGCAGTTTCTTTCCAAACCCGCCCAGGGTAAGTAAAGCGTTCTGCTGAGTATTTTCCCTTTTTAAAAATCACCAGCTGATCTCTTCTTGGCACATCTCGTGGAGCTCAGCAGCATCTGTCCCCTGCATCCCCCATCCCTCAGCCGCCGTGTGCCGCTGCTCTGGGAGCTGGCCTGCCTGGAATGCCATTAACAGATGGAAATAGCAGCGTCCCTTGAAAGCCACATGCATCACCCAGTCCCCGCTTGCCCAAGGATCATAAGCTCTGAGTACACATTCCTCAAGCCGATTGCACATCCTCTGCAATCAGGAGGGCTGAAACTCTCATTGTGGAGACTCGGAATTCTGAGCATGATGAACTAAAGCGGGAGGGGGAGAGGGGAGAAGCAGCAGATAGATCTGTGCCATTTAATCCAAATCAAAATGGCACAATACACAGTCGAGATCCAATCAGCATCTGCAATAAGATATGCCATAATAGGCTCATTAAAAAAAATAAAGAGGCAGAGGAATTAATCAAAGGGTCATTGGAAGTAAAGCAGGCAGCAATCCAAAAATATTACAGCCGGCTACTGGCAGATCCTTTCCTTCCACCTCCCCTTCCCAGAGCTGAGAGTGCAACTTAACAGAGTGAGGGTGTTTCATTTCACCTTCTGCCTGGTCTGCTTTCCTCCACTGCTACTCTGGTATGTCAAACTGGATTCGTTTGCCTCTGAATATTTGCAGAATATTTACAGTTCCACCTTAGTATTCAACTGCAGGGTTTGGAAGAGAGAGACTCTGCAGCAGCTTCAAAGACAGGAGTGTAAATGCCTAATTTTTTCTAAAATACCAGAATTGTTGGCAAATTAAAGGGAAAAGTTGTAATGCTGTAAAACAAGTGGATGCAGGTGTTGGTCTGGCACAGAGACCAGGGGACACATAGACAACCAGTCCAGGGGCTGCAAGAGGTGACCAACTGATCCCAAACATGGCCAGAGGGGTTCCTTGCACTTCTGCTCTTGGGCTTTTATGGCAGACAATGGAAGAATTAAGGTGAAAAAAGAAAAAGAAAAGTAAGTTTTGTCTTTCTGAACTGACTGTTGCAGGAAAAAAGATGCCAGGGGCTGGATATTGTCTCTGTTCTCGCCCTCAACTCTGGGCAAGCTTGTGATTAGAAAGAGCAGGTTAAAAAAGTCTGCAAACCCAAATTCAAAGGCTCCAAGATCAGCCTCTAGGAAATCAGGGATGAAGGGATGCCCACCTGTACCCTGGCATCCAATGTAGCTCAGTTCTTTACCATAATTTAAAGGCTTTTCTTTGCATAACTAAAATCCTTTAGTAGGCTCTTACCAAGTCTTTCTGATACCACTTCAAAAACCAGCTTTAGTCATTAACAGAAATGCATAGGGAAATGGGGTCACATTCTCTTTAAAATACATCATAAACTTCAGCCAAAATAGCACAGAATTAACAGTAATTGGCAGGTTCCTGCCCAAGTGGTTGTTCCCTTACAACCACACTGATCCCATCAGCCAGGACTATCCCAGGAAGCTCCAGTCCCACCAGGAACAGAGCAACAGGAGAAATACCCAGGGTTTGGATGTGCTAAATACTCATCACTGCAGTAAACTGGGAGACAAACACATAAAGAGCTGCCAGAAATCCACACAACAACCACAACAAACTGGCAGCCAGTCCTGGCAGCCTCAGCTCCCACCTGAGGCAGGTGAGTGACTCTCACTCCAGTGATGGAGTTCAGAGTACCCAGGGCTGGTCCCATGGTCTGTCTCACCTACCAAGAGGTTTTCCTCACTTTCATCAGCCTGATGATTTTTGACAGCAGAGAAAACAGGCAAATTAAAAGCATTTCTTATTTAGGAAATTCACATTGTAACAGAAGTCTCGGAATAGTTCCCTAACCTGAGATCGTGTCCTCTACATCAATAAAATCCCTTTTGCCCATGTTCACCAGTAAAATAGAAAGAACTATCTATCCAGGGCACAACCTCCTGAATACAGTTTATAACTGCTAAATATGCAGCAACTACCTGCAGTTTAAGAAAACAAAAATTAAAGTGCACCACTATTAACTTGTGTGTCTTGTTGCCTCCCCAATTCATCGTGTGTTTTGTGCCATTTATCCAGTAATAAAAACCACAGGGATTTGCAGAACTAAGGATTTTTTTTTTGCTGTGAACAACGTAGATTCAGTCGAAATTTATGGGCAGTGGAGGATGGCTTTCTATTTCAGAAAAAAAAGGAATAATGAGATTTTTAAGTTAACGGCAGCACGCCAAAACCTGGAGAGTTCCCAGGTTAATTAGCCAAGCTGAGCTAATCACCTAAGAGCACTGGCAGCAAGAATGGGTGATGGTGAGTGGCCATGGCTTTGGAACAGGCTCTTCTGAAGAGGCAGCACAGTTTGGAAGCGCTGCTCCTGCCACGGCTCCATTCCCAGCAACCCCAGGAGTGAAGGAGAGGGGGGAGGAAAAAATAAAAGCAGGAACCGTCTTATTTAACTGTTTTTATGTTGGCAAAATGATTTGTGCCCCAGTATTTCCATAAGAAGTGGGACCATTATTCTCCTGTAGGAACACATTTGGTTTGAAAAGTATCAGTGGGCAGCACGTGGAAATCAAAGCAGATGAATTATTCACCAGCCCCGATCAGAAGTGATCATTATTTCTGATGTTCCGAACTGTGATTAGGATTCAGTGCTCAGATGTCATTTGCTCCCTGAATAGCCCCAGCCCCGTGGAATTGCACGGCACACACAGATTACACCCAAGTTTTAGGTATATAATTTTACACACACCTTCTCCCACTAGATCTTGGCCTTAATGTGACCATTAAGAGACAGTAAAAGCGGCGCGGTAACGAACGGCGGCTTTTCCCGGCGCTCGTAAACGCCGCTCGTTTGATACACAGTGTCAACACTAATCATGGCCTAAAATTAACACCAAAATTGACTTCAACATTAATTGCGCTATCGATGGGAACAGTAATACACACGCTGATGCAGTTCCAAATTGACTGCCAGTGGCAGGCAGAGCTGTTGACAGCAGGCTCCGAGGGGAATGGGAAGGAGCCGATCCCACACTCCCACTGGGAACCACGGCAGGCTCCGAGCAGAGGGAAGCCAGTGGCTGGGGTTTGGAAGAGGGAGCATTTCAGGCTCGTTCTAGAAGGATCTGTAATTCCTGGAGAAGCAGAGCCACAGAATCACAGAATATCCTGAGTTGGAAGGGACCCACAAGGATCACCTAGTCCAACAATCCTAGTGCACAGACACCCCAACAATCCCACCCTGTCCCTCAGAGAATTGTCCAAACACTCCTGGAGCTCTGGCAGCCTTGGGGCTGTGCCCACTGCCCTGGGGAGCCTGTTCAGTGCCCATCCCCCTCTGGGGGAAGAGTCTGATACCCAACCTAACCCTCCCCTGACACAGGTCCAGCCATTCCCTTGGATTCTGTCACTGGTCACCAGAGAGGAGAGATCAGTGTAGGTTTATTCTAATTCTCTCACACCAGGATGGTGCTGAGCCTGGGGACTTTATGCCAGGCGTCATTTTACTTATTTACATCCAAACTTGGGAACCTGAATGTGGGTCTCGACATTTTCACCAGGACAACAGAACTTTCAGAACCCTGCTGATAATTTCCATTCTGCACTTAAACCATGACCAAAAGCTTTCAAATTTGTATCTGGAGCATGAACCACCTCCCAGGAAAAGGGCAGGGTACACGTGGTTTGCCAGAGGCACTCCGACTCCATGTCTTGAAAAGGGTGGAGTGCCAAAACCCAGGATTCCTTCCTCCTCTTCTTGGCTCTGGAAAAGGTGTCCCTCAGTGATACAAGCGTGGTCGTGGCAGCACAGCCAAGCACGTTGGCACAGATCTGAGTGAGGGGAGGGAACAGCTCCAGGATGAGACGTGACCAAGTGCTCAAAGAAAGGTGTCACAGAATCATTCAGGTTGGAAGAGACCTCCAAGATCATCGGGTCCAACCTGCGACCGACCCCCACCTTGTCAAACAGACCAGAGCACTGAATGCCACATCCAGTCATTCCTTGGACACCTCCAGGGATGGCCTGGCAACCCTTTCCAGGAAGAAATTCTTCCTGAATTTCTTCATGCAGCACTCCTGGGGTGAAGATGTGGATTCATATTGCTTTGGTTCCCTACACTAGTTCAAAGAGCCCTCAGATGACAAAGCTGGACACAAACCAACAAAAGGCTGGCTCACGATCAGGGAAAGCTCAAAAAACCCCATTCAGGATGGTGTAAAAGCAGCTGTGACTGCACACACACACCTGTGCTGGAAGGTGTGAAGCTCCACAGTGACAGCCAAAGGCACAATGCTGACCCCAAATCAAATTCTCCACCAAAATTCCAGCTGCAAGCCCACAAAATCACTGTGAGCAGCACTGCTGGCTTCTTCTCCAAAGCAATAGCTTTGTGGATGAAGCTTTCCAAGCTAAACAATAAATAACTTCTCCCTAGGCAGACTATAGAGCCTGGCAACTTCATGTGGAATAGTTTCATCTGGTGAAGTTACAGATGGATAAAGATACATTACAGAGAGACAGACAACCTTCATTGGGAGCTTTCCTAACTACAGTGTCCACATGATCCACATACACATGTTCAAACATATATATCAAAATACAGAATAAAGCTCTGCCCCACCACTTCCAGCTCTGCTCTTGCAAGCCTTGGATTTGGGGATTCTAAAACCCTTCCAAGAAATCTGCAGCTCTAGTTGCTCCTTGTCCCTGCCATAAAATGCAGGAACACGAGGTGACAAAGCAGAACACGCAGTTCAACAATTAAGCTTTGCATGTATAAAATTCATTATCTACACCTTTCCACCCCCAGCAATCCAGGGAGCTGCCAGAACAGCATTCTAGGAGCCCTGCACCATCCTGAATTTCATCTGGCCAAACTTTTCCATCCACCCAGGAAAGGTGCTGGAGCCAACGCTCCAGCAAACAGCTCCGATTATGGATTATTTCTGATCCTCGTGCTACTGAGGAGGAAAAACTGTGACATCTAGTGCCAATGGGGAAAATGACACATTTTCCATGGATACCAGGAAGGAGATGAAGGGGGATGTGGGGTGTTGCTGCAGGCACTCCTTACATCACTTTCTCCTTGTCCTTGGAGATTAGTTGGGTCTTATCAGCGGCTGGAGCATTCCTGGTGCCAGAGGATCAGGGTAAATTGGACTCAAAATACATAAAGTGCTATAGAAAAGCATCCAAATGCCCGGCTCAAGGATGACAAGGAATATATTGAGTTCTCCAGCAGGCTGAGGGAATTACCTTTTCACACTGAGATTTCAGCTAATATGCTGATCTTGAGAACAAAGGCGTCCTCAGCAGGGTTTGGAGAGGGTGTCCAGGTTGTGTCTCCAGCAGAGTGATGGCAACAGCACAGTTTAAACACTTTGTTGGCTCCCCTCCTGAGCTCCAGCCCTGCTCACTGCTCTTGGCTCACCCAATTCCTGACTCTTTTGGGTATTTCCCCATTTTAGCACTGCCAGAGAGCCCTATCAGAGGCTCAAGGCAGAGGCTCCCAGGACTCCCATCATCCCTGGGCACTGTCAAACAGAGTGAGGTGCTGCATTCTTCCAAAGCCAGCCCTCCAATGTTGGCATACAAGCATCTCTACCCCACGTCCCCAGTGAAGAGCTCAGCCAGAAACACAAAGATTGGGGGAAAAAAGAGGCTTCCACTTATTAAAAAAAGGAAAACTATTGGATTGTGAAAGATCTTGAGAAATCCCATTTTCCTGAAAACACAGACAAATGAGCCAGTTTTTCCCAACCTGCTGCTTGCAAACTCTGTGAGGTCAGGGAGAATCCCAGCCTTGAGCTCCCCTGTCCGAGCAGGGATTGCAGCTCTGGCTGAACACACTGAGCACAAATCTCCTGGGTTTTATGCTGGTTTCTCAATTTCCACTGCCAGCTCAAACACTCAGGGCACTCAGCTGGGCTGAATGCTTTAAGAGGAAGAGTGTCTTGACCCCTTTTCACCCCGAGGAAATGTAACTGTCAGCAAAGCCAGGCCCTGGCTCCGAGCAGCCGATACCCTGGTGGGGCTCCCACTGGCACTGGGGAATGGCTGGCTCGGAGCCTCTGAGCCAAAACAAGGGGAATGTTAATAGCAACCTAAATGCACTCAACAGCAGCTACATTTACCACAGACAGAAGTTCCCAACACAAATTTCCTCTCTACTGAAAAACACATGATGGACAATCTCTCCAAAGATTCTGGATTCAGAAAATCAGCAACTTGTGCTGGGAAGAATTACAAAATAATAATTAAAATCTCACATTTACTTGGGAAGTTCCTACTTCACCTGTCAGCTCACAGGGTCTGAACTTGAACCAGCTCTTGCTTCTGGATCTCTGGGGCACAGAATCCACTGCACTGGCCATCAAGGCTTACCAACCCAAACTGGGATAATGCTGCACAATACAATATAATACTCACGAGTACAAATCCAAGTACTCTCAAATATTAAGAGATATTTTTGTCTAAATTATGCTCATAGCACCCCGAAGCAGTCCCATCTGACTGGGATAGGAACAAACTGAAGCAGTGGCATCTTTGACTGAGGGTACCAAGCAAACTACTGCAAAGCTTGGGAACCTCAGCTCCTCTGCTGGGCTCATTTCTTTAGGCATCACCTCTCCTCTAACACAATTTTTGGGCTTCTGGCCTTTCCAAGTCAAATACATCTACCTGAGGACAAAACTCTTCCTTAAATTCAGCCAAGGTTAGAGAGCCAAGGTAATGTGCCATATTTTGAGAACAGTTCATCACTGTATCATATAGAAGAAGAGCAGAACCAATTAATATTTCCCTCTGCTCCTTGTGGCATGTCTCCTTTTCCTATGCAATATTCCCAGCTACTGCCACAGAGATGGATTACCCCAAGGATCTTTGCTTCCTGGCAGATAAGATACTGTGCTTCTCTGCCCAGATGTTATGCAGAGTGATTCTCAAAAAAAGCAGAATGGATCCACTTACAGCCTCAACAAAGCAAAGGTTTATGCTCTGAATTTATCCAGCATCCTGCCTCTTCCTCCTCCACTCTGCAGACATTACCTTTGGGAACAGAAACTTGAGCCCATGTTTGTGGAAATTTATTCCCTTAGCTGAAGGGAATTAAACCACAAAAGTCTAAAGTCAGCTCAGGCAGATAAAGCAAGTGCAGCAGGAGGAATGAACCTGTTCAGCAGCTCCTGATCTCTGGAAAGAGATCCTGTCCTTCAGGCTGCAGCTCAGATTGTCTGCTCTCACCTGGAAATGAGTGTTACTGTGTGCAGGATATTGCTAACAAATGAACCTCCAACCTCATTCCAGCTGCACATGGTCCTACAGTGGCTCATGCAGCTGTGGAGAGCTGAGATAACAGGTCCTGGTCCCTTCCTACCCTAACCAGTCTGGGATTCTGTTCTATGGTTCTGTCATACACCTCCATAAGAAGTGTCCTTCTGCAGCCAGACTGAAAAATGTGGGAGGAACATCATTTTCCCCTGGTTTATCCCACTTTCCAGTGATTCAGCCCTGTGGTGTAACAGTCACAGAGGCAGGGACTGGATCTGTGTGTTCACAGAATCCCAGAATAGTTTGGGTTGGAATGGATCTTAAAGGTCATCTCATTCCACGCCCCTGCCATGGGCAGGGGCACCTTCCACTAGCCCAGATTGCTCCAAGCCCCATCCAACCTGGCCTTGAACACTTCCAGGGATGGGGAGTTCACAACCTCTACAACCTCTATTGGACAACAGGATATTTCATAGATTACATCAGAATAGATTAATTTAGATACCAACACTACACACACCACAAGAGCCATGTCATTTCTTGACAGATTGAGCCCAACAAAGTTTACCAAGGGTTAAAAAAAAATCTCCTAATTTTTTTTGGTGGTCTTTGGGTACAGAATCTCTTATAATAAGACTATTTGTATTCATACTGGCAGAGTAAACACTACATGTTCATGCCCAGGCAGCTCTGTGCTTGTAATTTCAGCAAGAACAGAGCGATGTCCCTGAGGGACTTTGCTATTTCCCCAGCCACCATCCACTCAAACACTGAATGAGAGTGGGGAAAGAGAGAAAGATGATGGCATAACCCTCCCCAGCAGCCTCAGCTTGCACTAGGAATGCAGGGAGTAGCTCATTCCAGGTTTAATTAGACCAGTTAAAACATTTCTCCTATAGCCCAGCAAGAGACAAGGCTGCAGTGCTTCCACAGTCACCATTTGCTGATTAGGTGCAATTTGCAAACATCATATTCCAAACCTTCCCCTGACAAGATCCATGCAGGAAATGGTGATGAAAAGCGCTGTTTCCTCTCATCACTACATTTGATGTTTTTGAACAGAGCTTTTGCAGACCTGAAGTTGTATATTTAGAAAAAAGCTGATGCTGGTTCAACAACGCCAAGAAAAAAATAAATGATACCTAGAACTGTTCAAATTTAAATTACTGTAGAACATTCACTTACTGATTCCCATCAAAAAAAAAAGAGAAAAACAAACAAAAAAAACCTCAAACACATCTTCTAGTAGTTATCATTACTCTCCAGCCATTCTAATGCTTCAATCTTTGGCTTCCTAATGGAAAGGCACCCCAGCAAAATCCCACCACGACACCATGGCCTCCTCCTGTTTGAGCTGAAGGAGTAACTCCATCACCCCCAGCATTAGCTCTCTGTAAGTCTTGAGTAACTCCTGCTCTGGAGGGGAATGTTGCACACACCTTGTCACAAACTGTGTGGGGAAGATGAAAAAGGAAGCATAAAATTGTTTATTTTCTGGGGATTTTTTTTTTTTAGCAAATGAAAACATTTCTATTTAGTCTTGTAAAATGTATTTTAGTCAAACCCCAGTTACCTGGAATAGCTGAATGAGCATTTTTTAATTATGAAGGAAAACCAGCATAGGCACAGGTTTGAAATGGAATCATCATTTACTATGGAGGTTAAAATACCCATTGTATGGGAGGTATTAATTTTTAATGAAACAAAAATCTCATTTTCAAGAGTGAGATTTCATCTGTGAAAGACTGAATGAATAGATTTTGTGCCTGGCTGGTAAACTTTCATTACAATTGTCAAACCCTGCCCAAAGCACAATGGACTGTGGGATATGGAAAGAGAAGTAGCACGAGGGGAAGTGCAACTTGCCTCATTTCCTCCTGGCAGCCTGTTCATGTGCACGAGCTGGCCCTGGTCATCCAACACCAACTCCGTGTACGTCAGGATGTCCGAAGGCAGCGGCGCCGTTGGCAGGAAGGCATGTTCATTCATGGAATTCCACAGCTTAATCAAAGACTAGAGGTGAAAAGATAAATTCTTGTTAAGAACATAATCTGAAAGCATTTTAAACTGTGACTCAGTGTTCCCAACAGGAAACCCCTCAGAGTATCCCTCCTGGCAGAGTGACCAACGGGATTCTGTGGGTATCACTTACCCTGGAATTTGAACTATGAAACAGTTTCACCCAAAGGAGTAGAACTCAAAATATGTGGTTCAGGATAGAACCCAGCAAACCAGACACACACGAAATTCCCAAACTCATTAACCATTCAATGTGCCATCTGTCCTGTCCCAGGAACTGGGTCTTAAGCTGATGGAGGGTAGGGTTAGATGGGATATTGGGAAGAAATTCTTCCCTGTGAGGGTGGGCAGGCCCTAGCACAGGTTGTCCCATCCCTGGAAGGGTCCAAGGCCAGGTTGGACAGGATTTGGAGCAACCTGGGCTAGGGGGAGGTGTCCCTGCCCATGTAGGGGGTGGGACTGGATGGGCTTTAAGATCCCTTTCAACCCAAACCATTCCAGGATTCTATGAATTACCACCCTCCAGGAAGGGCAGACAACAGGGTGAGAAAACAAAGAAAAAGCAACGAGAAAGGGAAGACAGTTTATGTTTCAGCTTCTACTGTTTGACTTATTAATGCAACCCCAGCACCAACATATCCAGAGTCCTAGTTTCTTTCAAATTAGACTCAATCCATAGCTGACAATCCCTGGGGGCCACTGGAAGCCACTCCAGGTCCCTTGCTCCTCTGATAAGCAGGATGGTGCCTGAGAGAAGTGCCATGCATGTACCAAAGTTCAGAAGAACCTAAAGAACACTCACCTGCCGAAACATCTCTGGGATGTCATAGACATATGATGTCCCTAAAGTCTGTGCCTGGAATCTCTTGGACTGCAGCAGGTCTTTGGTCACGTAGGGAGTATTGATCAGCATCCCATGGAGTGGTCCCTGTTTATCCCCATAGGCCTGGAACATGATCTGTAGAACAAACCACGAGCAATTACCGCTTAATCCACCAGCTCCATGCACTGAGCTGATCCAGACTTTACCAAAAATCATCAGGATCCCCCAGTCTGATTGTTTCTGCTCTCTGCAAGGATGTTAATGCTGGCACAGCCTGGAGCCCCGTGCTCCATCACACATTACTGCCCTTTGGAGACAGTGCTGGACCATTAGTGCGCCGATCCCGGCATCCCTGACTTATTGCCGCATCCCGGAGGAGCACAGCGAACGGAGCCACATCCCCCAGAAAAAAACCTGGGCCTTCGATGGCTTCCCATTCCCCAGAATTTCCCCTGACACCACGTCTGTGCCGATGGATGGTGATAGCTGGGAGCAGAGAGGAGCACTCCTGCCGTTATTTATGGAGTGGCACGGCATGGGATCCGCAGCTCCGCCGGCTGCTCCGGGAAGCCGGGTCAAGACTTGCATATGTCATTTGGCTTGAAGTTTTGATATTGTAAGTTTAAAAGATTTTCCCAGAGTAGCAACATGAATTATCAACTGCCAGGCTTCATGGCACTATATATTCCACTCGGAAGGGAAGGTATTTCAATGGAGAAGCAGGAGGAGCAGAGCTGAATCAGGACAGCTCAGCCCAAATGCTGCTTAACCTGGCAGAAGGGACAAGATTAGGATGTTTTTAACAGGATTTTTCTAATTGAAGATGAATTAATTGAAGAATTCCATTAAAGATAAAATTCAGTGAAGCCTGTTTTGGTGTTTAAATTAAAAATGGCAGTTTATGCTCTCTTCAAACTCCACAAACATTAACTGGGGAAGTAGCTTCTTTAATGGGAGAACTATTTGTTCAGCATAACAAGTGGTTGTGACAGTCCCTGTGTTAGAATCTGACTGGATCTGTGGGGATCTCTCAGTGCACTGGGGGCCCAATTCTCCTTAAATCTCTGGGACACTCCAGAGCAGTTCTGTGGGAACTGGAGAAGTCTGTGCTGAGCATCACCACTCATCACTACTGAGGGATGAGAGATCAGGGTCATTCTCTCACCATGAATCCATTTTCCCATCCTTCAGAAGTCATGGAAGTGCCCAGCACATCAAGTAATATTTGAATTTTTTAAAAAGGATTTTCTAAGTTCAGAATAACTCTCTGAAAACATAGGAAAAAAATCCACATATCTGAACCTATAAAACTCCCTCATGAGGAGGAAGATTTAGCCAAGTTCCCTAAAAAACTCAGACCTTCAAGCTTTCTAAGACAAACCTTCCTCCCAACTGCTCAGAGTTAACTGAAATAATTCCACTAAGTATAATTTTTTACTACAATCTTGTTTAATATTCTGGAAAATAATTCAAATTTACCATTAGAAAAGTTGCTAAAGCCACACACACAAACACATTCCCCAGCCTTTAAATAATAAAGCTGATCAGGGACAGAGTTCAGGAGGAAACACGACCTTCACAAGTGACTGACCCAACTCAGGGGTTAAGCTCAGCTGCTGGAGATTATTAAAATGTTCTTTTCTCATCTCCCCTCAAAGGCAGAAATGAGGTAGAACACACTGACACTATCTGGCCTGGGATCTCAGCACTGCCTGGACTCCTCGGCCAGCAGCTTGCTGCAAAAATTAAATGGAGAAGAGGGGGAGAAGAGGTGACTCAGCACTTTGTGCTCCACATTCACAGTGCCCAAGTAATTTATTCTGCTGCTCCTCCTGCCCGACAGAGAGATCATTATAGAAGGAGATGTAAACATTTCTCTATTTCAATATTTCCCATGCATCCCATGCTCCATGGATTTTAGCATATGTAGGTATTTCAGTTAACCACACTATTCCTGTGCCATGAAAAACAGAAATACCAGAACAGCCACAACCATTACAAAAGGGCCCATTATGCTTCATAAAAATGATATAAAAGCACCTTCCATAATTTTATATCATCCTACACAGGTCATTCCCTATATCTTTAGAATTTAAAGGACAAGTTCACAGATTTTCTCTATCTACTCAGGGAAAAGTATAATTAATAATATTTTTTATTGCAACCTACAGGATGAGCAGCAACAGTGATTCCTTTTCTATTACTTTTCTGAGCACTCTGAGGAAAACTCTTGAGGAAAACAGCTGCCCAAATGACAGAGGGCATGCACAAAACAACAGAAGACTTGCACTTTTACCTAATTGATTACATTTTCATACCTACTGCAAGATTATCTTCACATTCTTCTTCCTTTAGTAAATTTGAATGGCAATTCTACATTATCTGAAAACACATTATGGGGCTTGGAGTAACCTGGCCTAGTGAAATGTGTCCCTGGCAGGGGGTTGGAACAGGTCCCTTCCAAACCAAACCACCCTGCGGTTCTGTGATTACCTGAAAACACCATAAAACATGGCAGAGCTTCATCAGGTACCAAGTGTCCCCCCAGATAATCTGCTCATCCAACCCTGGAGCCACATGGACATACCTGTCCTGTTCTGGAGTCTGTCACCTCCTTGTACAGGCTGATGTCCAGGTAATAGCCCGACTCGTTGGTCAGGAAGAGCCGAATGGGAATGGCCCTCCCCGTGGGTGTCAGACGGATGTTGATCTTCAGCTCTGCCTGGAGGACACGGAGCTTCCAGAGGCGGCTCCCGTAGCGCATCACCATGGACCGCACGGACTCCTCGATCTAAACAACACAGGAGAAGGATTTCCTTCACCAGACACTGATCACCCTGGTCTGCTGAGAGTTGTCCCTGCCCATGGGGGTTGGAATGAGATGGGCTGTAAGGTCCCTTCCAAGCCAAACCATTCTGGGATTCTTTCTGGATCCATCCACGGCTCTGGGCTCCCTCCATCCCACTGCTGAAGGTCCTGCTCCAAGGGCACCCCAGTATGATGAAGAGAGACAAGCATCACACATCAGCACATACCCAGGGACGTTAGGGGACCATGGTGGCCTGTCCCTTCTCACTCTAAGCCTCGAGACAGGCAGGAACTTAACCTGAGATAGTGGGAGTATCCCGGATTCACATCCCTGTTTCCCCACAACCCACAGAATCTTTATGGTTGGAAAAGACCTTGAAGACCATCAAGTCCAACCACCAAGCCATCATGGCACAGGCACCTCCCCTTCACCTGCCTTCCCTCCCGAGGCATCGCTCACACCTGGGAACTATGGAATCCAGGGAAGCCAAGCCCTTGGCCAACAGTTCCATAGCATTTGTACGCACAATAATCGTGTTTCAGCGCCCGCGCCACGCGGAGCTTTAAATCAACAAAGCAATTACCACCACTCGGAGCTGGGCCCTTCGCTGTTCCATTAAACTTTATAAAATACTACTGTGGGCAAAGCGCATATTAAAAGAAGACAATTTATAGGCTGGTTTTAACATTGCTCAAAAAAAACCCTCTCTGTTCCACAGCAGCTCAAGGAAAAGTCATGGAACGTGTCTGAGGGCAGCCCAGCTTCCAGAGCTGAATATCCCAGCTGCTTCTGAACTTCCTGGGAACTAAAGATTTCAGATGTGCCCAGAGAGGATTTATTCAAAGGCAATTTAAGCCACCAATTTTTAATCATGATTTAAAAGTCAGCAAGCAAGACAGAGTTATTTTGATACCCAATTCATCTTTTTAAACTTTCAGTTGTTCTCTTAAGGAAAGGTCACCTCTCATCTTTGGGTACCCATGAACAGAATGTTGATTTCCAACCTAATTCAGCTTTTACAGTTTATTTGGGCCTTTCTTTCTGGTGCTTCTGAGGATGGTCCCATGCAGGGTTATGGGTTGGACTTGATGATTCTTATGGGTCCCTTCCAACTCAGCATATTCTAAGATCCTGTGACTCCTCACTGCCAAGCACATTCCAAACAAACTAATTGCTTGACTTAACTAGACAAATTAAAAGTATTCTCTCTGCTTTTGGAGTTAAGTGTCCAAGGCCAGATTGGAAAGGGCTTGGAGCAACCTGGGTTAGTGGAAGGTATCCCTGTCCACAAAAGGGCATGGAACCAAATGAGCTTTAAAGCCCCTTTCAACCCAAACCAGCCTGGGATTCTGGGATTCTATGAACAAAAAGACCATTTAATTCTGGGAAGTGAAGCCAAAGGAAAACAAACAGCTCAGAGCTAGGGAGGAGATCCCACCTTTGAGGGGTCCATGATGACAGTGGGCACAAAGTTGAGGAAGATGTGGTTGCAGTCTGTGCGCACGTTGGTGTTGTTAAAGGCCACCTCCAGCTCATCCATGGCTTCCAGCAGCAAGCGCTCGCCCTCGTTTTGCAGGTACTCAAAGGAGGCTTCCTGCCACACATTGCCAACAAAGTATTGACATTTTGCTCACAAATCATGCACTGCCTCAGAAAGAGCCCTTGCACAGGTGACAAACTCACCTTGGTCACCAGGTCTGAGTGCCTGATGATGGCCCTCACGAAGAACCTGTAGTCTGTCACCTCCGTGCCCACCTCCACCTTGGCTGCCCCCAGGTACAGGTGCATTTTGTGGTTGGCACAGGGAATGGCAGTGAGGTCGAAGTTCCGCATGCGGTTCAGCTCCAGCTGGAAAGCCAGAGCCGGCTCCAGGTGACGGTAAATCCGGTCTTCCTCAAACTGGAGGCATCATGCAGGTGGAAAAGGGTGGGAAAGAGGGGAGTGGGTGGAGAGGGTTAAATACTGAGGGTAAGATCTAGACAACATCCCTTAGAAATTTCGTATTTAATTAAAAGTCTAAAAATTCAAATTAATCCAACCAAAAATTTCCTTTCTCTAGCAGCCATTGGCACTGACCTTTTACTTTTTACAAGAGCATGGAGTGACAGTAGAAGAGGGAATGAAGTCAAACTCAAAGACACTGGATTTAGATTGGATTATGTGGAAGAAATTCTTCCCTCTGAGGGTGGGGAGGCCCTGGCTGTGGCTGCCCCATCCCTGGAAGTGCCCAAGGCCCAGTTGGATGAGGCATGGAGCCCCTAGAGGAAGGTGTCCCTGCCCATGGCAGGGGGTGGAACTGGATGAGCTTTAAGGTCCCTCCTAACCCAAACCATTCTATGCTTCTATAATTCTATGAAGACAGTAAATTCATCAGATCACCCTCCCCCCAAAACCCTCTTTTTCACAGAAACCAGAAAGTGTGGCTGATTTTAAGGCCTGAATTGCTGTCCTGCTTCCAAGGAACAGATACACGAAAGAAGGATAAAGCCAACACTTAGACAAAAGCATTAATATACAACTTACCTTATCCCTGGCACGGAATGTGAAGAACTTTGGGAACTCCCTCTGTTTGAAAATGAAAACAACAATGTTAGTCCCCCCAAAGTCAGCACTGACCTCCCCAGAGTGCCCACAGGTCACACCTGGGGCAGCACCACAGCACAGGATGTGACAGAAGTTGTTACCAGCTACTTTTTCAGCTTCACAAAGGTGGTGGAAAATCAAGTCACCCTCAAGACAGCAGAAGTAGCTTAAATCTGTCTCCACTAGTACAACAGAGGCTACTTGATTGGCTTGAGATTATTATTGTTAATTAGTAACAAACAACACAGAAGTGTCCAGATAGCAGTGGGCAACTTTTTCTAGTTCTGTTATGATTAAGGTTCCTGTGGAAATGTTTGGGAGCCACATAGAGATATTAACACTGTTATGGACACAGATGTACACAGACAATGGTCTTTTTCTCCAGCTCTCTTCACACCATTACTGCTGGAAATACTTTCTTCCCAAGGGAAACTCTGAGTTGCAATCAAGTGACTTTATCCTTCTGTGTTAAATAGCACTACAAAAATCCCCCAAATTCAATTTGGTTTCTCTGTTATTCCGTTGCACAGATAAAACCTTGGCAGGAGCTTGACAGTTTTGTGGCATATTGTACAAGTCTTAGAAGAAGAGAGAAAGCCTGGACAGACTCCTTCTACCTGTCCTTTCAGTTCCATCCAAGCAAATCCATCCATTCCTCTGAAATTTCACTTTTTCTGGAGGGAGGAACTTTAGTCAATGCTTTGCACCAACACGAACACACCACCTCTCTGTGCTAAAGGTGACCTCAGAGAACACACAGAACTTCCCAGAACTGTCATACTAAACAAAAAAAACAAGGAATCTGACCTGGAGTCACTGAATTTCTGGCTCACATTCCACTGCCAACAAAAGATGGACTAACAGTGACACAATATAAGCCACCACTGAGCAACACAGATTTTAATGCTAAAAGTGATATTCTGGTCAGTCATCTTCCTTCCCTCCCTATGTAAAACAGCCCCCAGAACCTCCCATGATGACTCTCAGTTGACTAAAATAGTCTCTGTTTGCCTGGAATGTACCTTCCAGACTAGGCACAAGAAATCCTGCCTGAAAATTCAGGCTCAGCCAATATACTCTTGGCCTATGAGCACCAGCTGTACTCTAAAAAACAACCCCTTCCATGTTTCCTCACTTCTCCTCCAAATCCCTCCTACCTGTCCTCCTCTGCACGCTGCCAATTTCTCCTGCCACCATCCATGCTCATTCCATCACTAATGTAATTGCTTCCAAGGCATCTGAATAGTGTGATGGGCAAATATCATAATTAGAAGTGCACACACACAGAAATCCTCAGTGCTCTGGTACCAAAATCCAAAAGAGTGCTCCATTTCCTAGTCAGAAGAATTATACCCCTGCTGTGTTCTAATCAACCAACCATCATCAAGACAATCAAAATAATTTGCCTAAATTAGCCAATCAAGACACCCTGCAAACTGCAGAATGTGAAAAGCTACAACAGAAATCATCATAGTTGATTATTATACTAATAATCACGTTAAAAACCTAATGAGATGAGGAAATTGGAAGCTTGCTGGAGCAACTCTCTATTACCTCAACATGCTGGGAACTAATTATATAGACTGTAATTAAAACAAAAACAAACCCAAGCCCAGGCCCTGGCTAAGTTAATAGTTGGTCCAGTAATAAAGGGGATAGAAGAGGAGACAGTAATAAAGACTGACACAGCAGATCCCAGAGGTGCTCCACAAACTTTGCAGACAGATGACACACCAGGCTGAGGAACCAGGAGCGTCCCCACAGTCCATTGTGCTACGTGGCAGGGCAGGGAAAACTTGGGAATGATTCCTTTTGTTCTGTGCCTCTTTTCTGACTCTCAGCCATCCCACAGTATGTACTCAACAGCTCTGAGTTTTCATTCCCTTTACACCCATTCAGTTCTCTAAAATCTCCCTTTTTAAACCTTGCTTAGGTCCCAAGAACTCTCCAGAGAATCCAGCTTTCCACCTCAGTCAGTCATTGATTCATCTCTACCTGTATTGTGAGCAACAATTACCACGTGGGGACACCCACATTGGTTCAAAAACTAGTTTTTCCTTCATGAAGCTTCCTAAACCAGATGCGTTGAGCACAGGATGAATTTCTTGAGCTTTCAAGGCTCCTAATAACTTCCAGAGTTGAAAAGTAGACACACAAGGGATAAAAATCTGGTTTATGCCTCATATTGTCACCTTGAACCAGCCCTCACTGATGCCCAAGCCCTGGGAAAGAAGTAATTCCAGCAAGTAAGAGCATCAAACATTTTCCACCTCACTAGGGCACTCAGTGAAATTCAGCAAGTCCCTTCAGTTACTCCTCTAAGGTACTTTAAAATCAGTAAGAAGCTGAAATAAATCACCACACTACGTAAGAAACACAAAGATTTCACTGATGTTTGCATTTTAGAGTAGAAAACAACACTGAAGCACAGGGGACCTTTCTTAGTGTGGCATCCTGAGCTCAGCCAGGCAACGAGGGACTCCAGCACCCAAATGGCCCCTCAATGCAATGGGGCAACAGCTGGGTTTGCAGCCAGATGTTCAAATAAATACTTAGACACTTCACTCTGACACCAATGTTGGCATTAAAGGCCTGGTTGAGATTCAAATGAGAAGCCCAGAGTCCCTTCTGTGTGTCCTGGCCTCACATCAGCAACACCACCATGTTCTAGGCCCTTTTTACTTACATGAAATCTCTGATCCACCTCATAGTTGACCTGTTTCCTGAAGTCCTTACAAACGAAACATACAAACATAGGAAGAAAAAAAAAGCAGAAGACAGCTAGCAATTAGGATTAAAATCAAAAATTAATTAATTCAAGAATACAAGAGGAGTCAAGATTGTTTACAATTGTAAATTCATTTTCTTAAGCAAATTCATGGAAACCATCTCAAATTTTAGAGGACAAAAACAGTGAAGAAAGAACTAAATACAGTCAACACAGCATTTAATTTGGGAAAAAGACATCAGATGTCAATGGTACTATGAGCTAGAAACCAAAGAGCATTGTGAGAGAGATTAAAATACCTTTTGTGCTACAAGGAAAGTGAGCCTCCGAATCCCATGATCAATCAGGACTGATTTCTGTAAAAACAAGGATGGAATCAGGTGACTGGATGAGCAGAAAAAGAACAGACTAAAACCATGTCAAAGCTTAAACTGACAGAGGGCAGGTTTAGATTGGATATTGGGAAGAAAACTCTTCCCTGTGAGGGTGGGCAGGCCCTGGCACAGGTTGCCCAGAGAAGCTGTGGTTGCCCCTGGATCCCTGGGAGTGTCCAAGGCCAGGATGGACAGGGCTTGGAGCAACCTGGGCTAGTGGAAGGTGTCCCTGTCCATGGCAGGGGGTGGAACTGGATGGGCTTTAAGATACTTCCAGCCCAAACCATCCTGGGATTCCATGCTTCTACACTGCAAAGCTGATAAATGACAGGTGTTACTTATTCTTTCCAAACAGATCCATTGTGTTGCTTCTTCCTCAAATTCCATTAAGCCCCTTTTCAAAGGAGTGCTGCCGTCAGTATTTGCCACACCACTGATCCTTTGAAGTGTTAAGATCTCATAATTCTCCTCTTTTTAAAACTTTTTCCTTTCTCCTCCTTTTTCCAATTTAAAAGCAAAGAACACAAAAAGAAACAAGAACTCAGCTCAAGCAGGAACAAAACCAGCCCTCTCAGCACAGACGGCGATGTTTCACTAAGGTTAAGCCCTTTGAAAATGAGCAGCAGTGACTATATTCATGGCAAGAGGAAGAAAATAACTTTAATAATGCCATGATTTAAAAAGCAAAAATTGTTATTGCTTTTAAAATTCCACAAGTGGCAGACAATAACAGCAGAGCAACAGGATTCTGATTACATGGTAATAATGTGGGTCTCACAGCAAGGCCACAGCTATTACAGAGCGATTAGCCATCAGCACCTGGAGAAACTCCATTTCCACTGACTGCCTCAATCTCCTCCACAAGTCATTTACAAGTATATGATCCTAATTTCTATTAAAAAAATCACACACAACATGCTGGGACTAGAAGATTATTTGGACAATTTGGATCAACCTATTTGATAGTTTAATGTGGTTTTGGATTTTTTTTTTATTTTTTTTTTAGATATTTTATTTCTCTCCTTTTATCCCCTCCCATAAAACGCCTGGAGCATGATCAAGCAGATGAAAAGCAGAACTAGTTTTAATTCTTGGATTTGATTATTTTCTTTGCTTAAAGAGACAGGAAGATGCTGAAGCCATGTGGATGCCAACCCCATTTTGGAACCCCTCATTTCTGCAGGATATATTCCCACCTCCCATAATGGGAAGTTGAAAGTGCTCCCTCAGGGCTCCCATAACCATTGGAGGTACCAGGAATGCCAGTCCTTGATGGGATATTCACCTCCACAAGCTGAAAAGCAGGAACACACACCAGAGAGGACACAAGGACACTTTCCCCAGCCCATGTTGCCTCACAACTGACCCAGCACGAACATTTGGGACTCAAAAGTGTATCCCACACTTAGGAAGGAGCAACAGAACACGCCAAATCAACTCAACTTTGGGCCAGAAATATCATAATAAATGGATGCTCCAGCATGCTGACAAGGACAATAAATTTTAATTACATGAAGAATACCACGATACAGAAATACAGGCTATTTTAGTGTCACTTTCCATGGCTCTTACAACAACTTTACCACCAGAAAAAGGGATACAGCACAGTTTTCCAGACCATATGGAGAGAGTTACTGAAGGCTGACCTGGTGTGTTTAAAACCTTAAGGGTCTTTTAACCTATCAAAAACTGAAGGGAAGAAGTCCTAACCTGATCAATCAGAAAGAGAAGCAATGACCTGGTGGCTTCAAAAAGATGCAGCTACATCCAGTCAAAGAAGTGGGAAGGTTTTAGATGGGATAAGTTAAGGATGTTGCATCTGTTTATTTTAAAAACAAACAAAAAACCTCCAAACCTACATACTGACCTTTCCCAAAACAGACAACGTCCTGCACAATCACACAGATCCAGAGAGAGAATCAAGACAACTCACCTTGCTTTGTGTGAACTCCCTGAACATGGCAGCCAGGGTGTCATCATCAACATCACTGTCTGTTTTAATAGCAACATTGAGGATGTGGATGGGCTCCTCCCGGGCAGCCTGCAAGGTAAAGCAAATATCCCCCATAAATAAAAGAGTTAACTGGGTAACACCTGGGAGTTCTCAAAAGATGCTCCCTAAATCCAGCTGTACAACAGAGGTGCCCTGGGGAAAATGACCCCAGTGGAGCACATTGTAAAACCAGAAGACCTGTGGGGGAAAGCCTTAACAAGCAGCCTCATAAAATCTGCAGTTCTACAGAAGTCAGAATTAATGTCCACAAATAGCAAATTCATTTGGAGCATCCAGGTCTGAGGGTCACTTCTGACCTGGGTAGCCCCAGTGAGCTACACCTGGCTGCAGACAGGATGCAGGGTCAGGGCCTTTACAAGATGCAGGACAAGCAGGACACTGGAGGACTTTGCATCAAGAAAAATAATTAAATTAAGCAAATTTAAAGTGTTGGGGCAAAACAATGGCAATTTTCATACCTAGACCAACATGAAATAATGTGGAAGCATCAATTACATTAGAGCTCCAAGAAATTACAAATTTAGCATTTAGGAGCCTGTGGTGAACTGAGAAAAACTGAGAATGAACAGGAAATCACCTTGGTGAGGCAAGGGGGATGTAAAGAGAGAGATCTGAGGACATTAAGGTAGACTGTAATATTCTGGAACAAGGCTGCAGTGCTCACAACACATCAGGATCAATGGATCAGCTGAAAACCAAGCCCTTTCTGGACACAGACTGTTCCAACAGAGCTTCCCACTGTGGGGGGCAGGACAGAGCATGGAGCAGCTCTGTCTCCAAGGGAAACTGCCCTTCTATCCCTAGGGATTACAGACCACCTGCTTCCTCTGCACCTGTTCTCCACATCAGTGCAAAAACCGAGGTGTTCCACTCACTCTTCCTCCTAAAAACGGTTCTAAGAGGGAGAACAGAGGGAAGAATCAGGATGTAATATGACTGAGAAGAGTGTAAGAGAAAACAGGCCAAGTCAGACTCAAGGCAAAGGCAGCTGAAGATGCATTTCAACACCCTGATGCACAGAGAAGATCTGCAAACCTAATGGTGGGTCTAAACTCTCAGTTACGCTGCTGTGGACCCAGTAATTCTGCTGATGTTAAAAGCCATAAACTAAATTTACATGGAGAGTAAGAGACTAAGCTGTCCTGACTGAGTCACTTCCTGTGGAACATGCAAACAAATCACACACATAAATACATAAAGCTCCCAGCTGGTGAAAAGCATCCAGCTTGCAGTCCCTGCATGCTCCTGCTTCCAGCTCAGAGCAACCTTCAGGGAGGAAACCACCATACCTTGTCCTCATCATACAGGGAAGCGTGGCCGGCTTCGGGGAACGTGGGGCTCTGCGGGGGAGAGTCACAAAAACAGCCCATCACTTCATCAAAGATCCTGCAATGCACCACAGAAGGATTAGTCACAACACACTGCTGCATCCAGCACTGACCCCCCCCAAACCCTGCTGCTGAGGGGGAGAGACAGGAAAGGCCTTCTTTCCCTTTGAAGGGCTAGACTCAAAGATGAAGAGGAAATTTCTCAAACCAAAGTACAGCTCGGATCATCCAACATTTGTCAGAGACCTTGTGGGTGCAGGCTGAGGGCTCTGCTGGGGGGTTTTGCCCATCCCAGGAGGTTGGAAGCACAAAGACACCTCCTGCCAAACACATTCACGTGAACAGGAGCGTTAGAAGAAATCAGCACATCTGGAAATGGTCCCTAACCAGTCAGGGATGCTGATCCTTCTGGCAAACTGCTCCCACAGCAGCCTGAAACCAGGTGGCTCCAGGAGAGAGACACAGAAATCCAAACAGGAAACTCCTGAAACTTCCCAAACAAGCCCAGGACCAGCTTGAACCTGAGTCCAGCAAAGCAAAGCCCCTGTCCAGTCCTACTTGGGCCCAGGTAGGAAGTTGGCCCCATGACCAACCCTCACCCTTCCCCACACACCTGACGAAGTCCTCGAAGGTGCGGAAGGAAACCATTCCCCCCATCCGCTGGCACGGGGGGGTGAAGGAGTTGTCCAGCAGCACGTCACTCACGCTGGCAACGTGGACCATCCCATAGTGATTGAGGTTGGAAGAGAAGGACATTCTAAACAGCAATCCAACAAGAGCACAGTTAGTGGGACAAGGGAGGGGAGAACAGCACTGGGAGCAGATTTGTGCACATGCTTTGACCACCAGCGTGGCTGTTTATCCAATATAAATGTTGGATTTTTCAGCACACCAGACCTGTCTCCTCCAGAGTCCTTGCCATGCCTCTGGTGCCACTAATGCCCTTACCTGGATGTTGTCCCAATGTACAGGAACAGTTAGAATTAGAAAATAATGTTATAATCCTTTAAAACAGGCATTTCTCAGGGAGCTTCTTGAGATAAACTAGTTCTGACTATGCGAAGCTGAACTTATTTTTCCTCCTGTCTGTATGTTTTGCTTTACAGGTGGAATACGAGATAAACAGCAACAATTCTAAGCTTTAACACTTGAAGGAATTAGTAAATTTTTACAAATTAACTTGAAGCACACCATGCTGTATTATTTAATTGATTCTGTGATTTTTCTGATCACACTATAATTTACATTCCTCAAATGCAGTGTGGTACAGTGACCTCTCCAAAATTCCCCACTAAACTGGGAAAAAATGGGGTTTCCCATAGCCTTATACTTGTATTCCTGTCCTAAATAAAGCTCAGTAGAGAGCCTTCTGCCTTAACTAATGACCAAATTAATGTGATCCTCCAGCTGACTTAATCCACATTTTAATAAAACTGCTACTTCATTTATTTTACTCAGTTTTGGTTGCAGGTGGCAGGTGAGGAATACAAGCAGTTGGCCAGAGATTTACCTCAAAGAGCAGGGAAGGAGCAGAGCTCCACAGTTACTGCTGCCATGCTCACACCTGAGATACACCATGGAACAGCATCTTTCAGACAGGACCAGTCCCTGATTTAATGAGGGCCAATCCCTTACTTCACAAGGACTGGGACAGATTTCCACAAGCTCAGAGGAAGGCACTAAGACACTTCTGTTTCAAGCAGGAGCACTGATGTCCTCACAGTTCAGCTGCAGCACACACCAACTGTGAAACAGCTTGGGTTATTTTGGGGTTTGGGCCTTTATTATTATTTTCAGGACTAGTATTTCTGCTCAAGAAATGACTAAACGTGGCACTCAGTCCTCTGCTCAGGTTGATAAGGTAGGGATTGGTCAAAGGTTGGACTGGATGATCTTGGAGGTCTTTTCTAACCTAAATGACCCCGTGATTTTCATGGTTTTTTTTTTTAAAAATCCACAATGTAAAAGTCAAGACTAACAGAGGAAGTTTCTCTCACACAGTGAGCAAAAAGCACACCACTTTCTCTAGTGACCAGAACTGGGGTTTGCCTTCTCTGCAGGAATTATTTCTAATTTCTGAGCTATGCTACAGACTCATCTTAATTCTCTGAGAGACTTCAACGGCTCCCTGTAACATGGTGAGACCTCCAAGCTTGCTCTGAGGAGACACAACCCCTGAGCTGCCCCAGGGCAGAGCTCTGGGACATGGGCACCCCACGCCCTCACCTCACCCTCCCTGAGCCTGGGAACACATTCACCAAGGCAGCTTCTGTCCTCCCCAGCTGCTGCCACAATGGGAGGGGGGAATAAAAAAAATCAAGGAACTGCTTCAGCCCAGCACATGGAGACGTAGAGCTTGTGAAGTCAAAAGGATGCTCAGCTGGTGTGTTGGATGGTGCCAGTGGCACAGTGGGAAAAGCAGGGCCATCCACACAGACCCAGGACCTCACTGAGTGTTGCTGTCATAGCAACTTACCAGGTTTACTGAGACTTCTTTCTTTCCACATACTAAAATCACTGTGATATGGCCCTAAGTATAGTGTTAAGAAGCCTAAAGTATCATCAGTGTGATTAATAGCTCTCCATGCCTGAAGTCACTCTGTGTTTCCACAATTTATCTCTGATTAAGAGCAGTGAGACTCCCAAGCCCATTTTTACTATTTTTCCCTAAATAGGCTTGTAAGCAGTAATAAATAATAGGTATTCACATTTTGAAAGAGAGAAATTTTTCAGGACATGCCATGGTGTACATTTCTTACAACTAATACAAAAACTACCACAGAATGGGAACGGAACAGAAAAGACAGCAGACGCTCTTCATGTATTATTGAAAACAAGAAATACTTTTCAACTGAGACACAGGAGTAAAAAATTAGCATTCAAACCACAACAAAACATGCTGTCAGCTGTTTGAGATGTAGATTCATCTATGGTGTGAGGGAGGTGAAACAGCCTCAACAAGTTCTAAGCTACGGACAAGAAACCAGGGTAGCAACAGGTTGGGCTGGGAGGAACTGCCTGGGTCACTGTGATACCCTGCCAGAGGGTCAACAGCTGGGAATCCAGTAATAAGAGACCCTAAAACCAGCAGTTTGCTGTGCACCATACTGCAGATGAGCTGAGTCACCCAGCAAATTTCATTTCAAAGACTGCAGCATGCAAAGATTTTTTTTTAATGGTAAAGAAAAGCTGAAAACATGTTTTAGACAAAGGGAGAGGAGAAAGGAAGGAAAAAGAAGAGTTATGGTTGAGTTTCCCAAGTAAAGAGAAGGGCACTACAACAAAACATGTTAAAACATTCAGGATTAGGCTACTTCTTTCTAATCTGTCTTTTGAAATTTGAAAAGATGACGAATACCGTACCTGTTTAGCGTGGGGATGTTCCCTCTGTAATCAAACAACCACAGTTAGTTACAGACTGGTTAGTGAAAGCCATAATACAGAACCATCATCAAGCTGATGCACACACCAGCAACAACTTTACAATTGACTAACCCCAAATTTCTCAGCTAGCAGGGAGAATTCACTGTCAGGGGCCCTGAGGAGGCCCCACTGCCCGTCTTTGCTTGCCATGGGCACAAGCCAGACCATGCAGAAAACATGCAAATAATAAAATATCCCAGGAAAACACAGTGGATTTGCATGTTCTTATTCATCTTTTCTTGTCCCCACTTCAAGCCCTTTGCACACACCCAGTCAGCTCCACAAGCAAGACCAGAAAGGACTTTGCACTCCCTGACAGAACAGCAAACAGCAGAGATGCAAAAAATGACCATCTCACACAGGAAAATTGCAACAGGTTCAGGAAAAGCAGCCAAATCCTCACTGCCAAACCTCCAGGCTAAGCAGCAGCCCACGCACCGGCTCCCACCATGCAGGAATAAAGCAAACACACACACCGTGCAGTCATTGGCATTTTCAGCATTCAATACCAAAAAGAACAAGCTTAAGGGTAAAAAGAACAAACTTCAAGAAAATTTTACAATTCCTCTTATAACATCAGTCCAGCTCTCCACATATTTGCTTGCTGACCAGGGCTTAGGGATGCACACAAGGCAGAGAGGAGTGAAGGGCATGTTTTCACAGCAGCAGAAGAGCCCAGCCCACACCACATACAGCCAAGAGAGCATGAGGTGGGGTATTGCTCCATGCAAGATGGAAAAAACTCCTGAGATCTGACATGCAAAATAGTAAAGATTAAATTGAAAAGAATCCATGCACGCAAGAGGCTTGTGCAAAGAGATTAGCAAGCACAAAAAGATGGAAAGGAGAGCTTTGAGGAGCATGTGACTGGGCATTCCTCCTCCCCTTCACTGCAGGAGATCAAACCACAGACTTTCTTGACATCCTTGACCACAGGCAAGACCCCAAGTTACTGGGCATGAAGTCCCAGCATTTAATGACCAGTTTAATGACCCATGGTCATGGTGTTAAATATCTTGTCTGCCCCTGGTCCTGTCCCAGACTGGTTTTGTCACAGTCATGTTCACTACAAGGTGGGATGTTGGGTGAATTACTGGCAGGGGCAAAAAAATCCATCTCATAATCTCCTTAAGCAATACAGGAAGAAGTAAAAAATTGCCTAAAAATATATATCTCATGGTAAATAACACAAATACTTAATTTGAGGCAGTGGAGAGAGATACTGTGCTGCAGAGCCTGTGGTCAGGACCGAATGGGCCAGAAGGCCTCAGGGGGTTGGGACTATTTTTTGAGCTTGGCAAATAGTGGGAAAGCTGCATGTGATCTACTTCAGTTGGAAAAAATAGTCTGGAGAGGACTGGCAGTTCCTACCCCCGGCAGGAACGCTCGTGTAGCCGTCCCTGGAATGCTTTCAGAGAACAGAGAGAGAAAAAACAGCCTAACAAATGTTCATTTCAGCCTCAGAAAGGGCACCCTGGTGTCCTGCTCCAGGAACTGTCTCCAGCCACTCAGGATGGAGCTGAAGGGACTGTGGCAGGAATGGCATGGAGGAAAACAGGGCATCCAGTGGCTGGAGATGGCAGGGAAAATGCAAGAATGGTCTTCAGCCTGCACACTGTGGGGCTGGCTTTATATCTACAGGTCATCACAGCCATGGAGGCTTTTCCTAACAGGAGCTAAAGAAGGACATAGAACTTCTGGAGCAAGGCCAGAGGAGGCCAAAAAGTTACTGAGGAGATTGGAGTACCTCCCATACAGAGACAGGCTGGGAGAGCTGGGGCTGCTCATCCTGGAGAAGAGAGGGTTGTGTGGAGACCTCAGAGCACCTTCCAGGATCTGAAGGGGCTACAGGGGAGCTGGAGAGGGACTCTCCATCAGGAACTGGAGTGACAGGAGAAGGGGGAATGGGGTCAAACTCAAAAGGGGGAAATTTAGGTTGGACATCAGGAAGAAATTCCTCCCTGTGAGGGTGGGCAGGCCCTGGCACAGCTTGCCCAGAGAAGCTGTGGCTGCCCCAGCCCTGGAAGTGTCCAAGGGCAGGCTGGANTGAAGGGGCTACAGGGGAGCTGGAGAGGGACTCTCCATCAGGAACTGGAGTGACAGGAGAAGGGGGAATGGGGTCAAACTCAAAAGGGGGAAATTTAGGTTGGACATCAGGAAGAAATTCCTCCCTGTGAGGGTGGGCAGGCCCTGGCACAGCGTGCCCAGAGAAGCTGTGGCTGCCCCAGCCCTGGAAGTGTCCAAGGGCAGGCTGGACAGGGCTTGGAGCAACCAGGGATTGTGGAACGTGTCCCTGCCTATGGCAGGGCGTGAAACAAGATGAACTTTAAGGTCCCTTCCAACCCAAACCATTCCAGGGTGCTGTGTCAGGGCCAGCCTGTGTAACTGGGGCCACCTCAGAGCCCCTTGGCAGCACCAAGCCCTGGGGTGATGTGGGCACAGCGATGGGGCAGTGCTAGCCCTGCTCCCCTGCTCTGCCACCTTCCTGGAGCTGCCCCCAGGCTCACTCACCTGCTCACCACACCAGCCCCAGCCCTGCTCCTCATCACTCCTGAACTTCCAAAAAGGCCCTTCTTGACCGGGGACACTGATCTCTCCCAGAACCCACTCCACACCGATCCCAGCTCTACCATCATCACTATTCCTGCTCCTCCTGCACTTCCTGCTGAATCTGAATTTGGTTCCCCTTGCCCCCGTTTCCTCTTTTCCCCGTTTCTTGTTTCAGACACGCGCTCTCCCCGCAAAGGATGGCCATGCATGCAAAGCACCGCGGGCGAGCTCCAGCTGTGCGAGTGCCAGCGCAGGGCAGAGCTTTTGAAATGAGGCAGCAAAGCGGAATCAGCAGAGGTTGGCTCAATAACCCACTTGTAGTTATTAACAGCAGTACCACAGGAGAAAGAGCAATTCCACTGGCTCTGACCAGTGCCATTCCTCTTATGTTTCTCCATTTCTGTTGAAGAATCTAACCAGAAGGCTGTGAAACATGCCTCAAACCATACATTTTGATTGGGTTTTTCCTCTCCTTCTTTCTTTCCTTATTCTTCTGCTCCCTCTGTGATTCAGCCAAGCTGAATCTGCTACTGAAGTCCAATTTGCATAAAATTATCGTCGTTCCATTCAGTTTGCTGCCCCTTCCACAGCCCCTTCTTTGCTCTGCTGGAAGATTTTGCCCTTTCCAAAGCAGGCAAGCCCAGGGAACGGCAGCACATTACTGCTGCCTGCTGCCTAATTAACATCAAACCTCAGCACGGAGCTGCAGGGATTTACAGGTGTCCTGGAATCATTTTCCCCTCCTCTCTCCTGGTACAAACCAGTCTCTCACAAAAAGGAGGGGACCTCAGGCTGATACCCCACGAGTTATCCCTCTGGGGCACTGGGTACGGTCAGAGCCCACAGCAGCACAGCTGGTTCACTCCTGGCATCCAGAGACTGATGCAAGAGGTTGTTGTAGCAATTAGTCCACAAAAGATGCTTCCATTTTGTCAGAAATTCAAGTATTTTGAGTATATAATTGTAAAATGATAGTAGGAAGGAACTCATACACACTGCTGGAAGTGTAAGTGAGTTTTAGGTTCTTAAAAAAAGCACTGTTTGGGAACAGGGATATTTAATCTGGCTTTCTGCCTTCCAAATGGTTTCTACCTGTAAGTTAAGGAAAGAGGCTGACAAAAAGGAACCAAAATACCCCATAGATGATAAAACATCAAGAGACAGCAAAGGAGAGATCATGCAGCACTCTAAAGCCTTGAAATCAGCAACATCCAAGTCCAAGGAGAGTGTCAACAAAATCCACAAGCACAGAGAGAGGAGATTCTGGGCAAAACCAAGCACAAGATAGTTGAGACATTTATACTGATGGAAATACCATTGGATGGGGCTTGGAGCAACCTGGTCTAGTGGAAGGTGTCCCTGCCCACAGCAGAGGGTTGGAACAAGATGGTCTTTAAGGTCCCTTCCAACCCAGGCCTATGAAGATGATGAAATAGAAGGCAACTAATGACTAGGCTTGCATTCTACTCTTGGAAGCATCATGGACAAAGGGATGCAGGTCCAAGAATGAATTCAACCCAGACAAGTCTAAGCAAGGCATTTTGCCTGTACATCCATGTTTGTTGAGTGTGTGCATTCCCAGCTCCAAAGGCAGCCAGGAGGGCTTGTGTCAGACATCTTGTTTATCAAGTTTCCAAAGTAAAACTTGCTTTAAAGTTAAGCAAGGCCATTATCAAACATTAAATTCTTTATCTGCAGTGCTAAAACCTTCCTTACTTCCTCCTTCCAATGGTACATCCTGACCAAGATCCTTCAGGACATCACAAGGCCAAGTGTGGCAGCTGAGGGTGGCACATGGGACAAAGGGAAGGTGGGGCAATGCCCACATGGATTGGGAAGGCATGGCCAAGGCATCAGGGAGCAAAACAGGCTGGGTTATACTTCAGTTGCCTTTGGTATCACTGCCATACCCAAAAATAAGGATATTCCAGCACCTCTAAGTCACCTTGCCAGCACCTGCCTTGGCATCTGACACAGGGAACACACCTGCCTGGGAGGAAAACAGGGATCTGTTTTGTGGGAACATATTTGCCTCCGAGTTCTTCCCTCCTGACCCTCCAGCACAGCTGTTACTGGGGAAGGAGAGATCAAGGGAGGAGCTGAACACCTTGGCTGGGGAAATGTGGGGAGCTGGAGAAAAGGGGATGCTCTGAGAGGAGCAGAACAGCTCCAAGAGCTGGCTACAGCAGACAATGTCCCAGTTTAATTTAAACCTTACAGCTTCAGACACAAGAAAGGCTGTTGGAAAGCAGGAGAAGAGAGGGGATTAGAAAAAAAACCACTTTTGTTGAAAAAGCACTATAATTCCCTCTTCTCGACACACAATGTTTCTTTGAACAGAAGATTTTAAGCTATGATTAGGCAAGGCCTGTTTCATGTGCTGAACACCTCAGAAAGGCCTTTCAGTGTCTGTCACCTGGGCTGCCACCCTCACAAAGGCAGCTGAACTCTCTCAACACTAGTCAATATTCCACCCGTTTCCCATCTCAGCAGGGCAGGCAGAACAAGAGGCAAGCAGAGAACAGCTCCAAGCAGGGCTCATTTCTCCCTCACATCTTTTCTCCCCAGGACTCTGGCTGGCTCCAAGAGGCAGGTTATGCCAAGGCCAGGGCTCTGCACACAGCAGCGGTTTGCAGCGTGGCGCCATCGGCATCCCGGAGATCCCCTTGGATCGCCTCCCCCAGATTGGATTTCTGCAGCAGCTCTGCTTGGAGAGGGCTCACAAACTGCATTTGCTGCCAGATGGTGACACTGCACTCCTCATCTGCCCTGTGCTGGGCAGAAGGAATGCTGTCTGGATCTGTGAAGCCCTCTGTGATTTACATTAGGAGCTGTTTTTCTCCCTAGGACTTTGCCTTGCCATCGGGATCAGTGTGGGTTATCACAATCAGATGTTTTCTACTAATTTAAAAAAATAATTCCCCAAACAGTTTCTGCCCACAAAACCCACCAGGAGCAGGTTGTGTTTCTGTGACTTTGTCAGATTTAACAGGGGTTTTTTGTCCTCTCTGCCTTCATTTAAAGCTTTCCTGTGGGCAGCTGATGGAAATTGTTCCATGGGCAGAAATACAAAGTCTGAGTCCAAGCTGTGACCAGACAGCTCAGAAGCAGTGACTGGCATTGTTTCTATCACAATTAAGTAAAGCCATAGCTGGGTTAAATACCAATAAAAAAGAATTTAAATATAAATTCATAAATTTAATTAGAATTTAAACCATTATCAGTTTGCCATGTTCTCTACAAGAATATTCGCTTCAGAAAAATTTGGGCTCTCAAAGGTTCACAGAAATCTGACACAAAAGGGACCAGGGTTTAAAAATATCCAATAAGTGCTGAAAAATGTGTGGCATCATAAAACACCAGCCCCAAAAGTGAATGCTCTCTTAAGGGCTCTCTGGGATCTGCTCCAGGTTCACCAGCCCTGCAGACCCTCAAGGGACAGTTTGGGATATTTTCACTTTGGGGTTTGCCCTTGGAATGCATTTTCAGTTTTTCAGTCTAAAAGTTTGTGCTACAGAAAATACAGAAAAGCACGTGACGAACACAGAACATGGTCAAAAACAACAAAAAAAGACTTAAGCAGGACAATGTCGGAGTTTTGAGACCTCAGTGTCTTGGGTTTAACACCAGAGGTGCCTTCAGAGCTCCTTCAATCCACACACCTGTGCCAACCCCATCCCCTGGGCACACAACAGCCACGCCAGAGGGAGAGCAAGAAGCTGCATCAAGCACCAGGAGCCAAAATCATCCCTGGCAGGTGGAGGCACCTCAAAGGAGCAGAACCTGCCTCTGCAGGTGGTGAATCTGCCCCTGAACCTGCTTCCCTCTGCACAAGGACTGAGATGCATTTGCCACCCCACAGCAGCACCGATGGCTGAGGAGCAGAACTGAGCTCAGAACGTTGTCCCAGCCCATTTAGTGTAAGGGGAGAGGAGATTTGAGGACAAAGAGCTGTTCCTGGAGCAGGAACAGTTCTCTCCAAGCTGACCTTGTCTGTTTAAGCTTGTGCACAGAACAGAGCAGTGGGCAGCATGGGCAGGCCAAAAATCCCCAAGCAACAAAGGTAACTGAGGCCAGCAGAGAAAAAATGGAGAAAGAATGGGGGGGAAGAGAGTATTATAAAGGGGTACTAAAAATAGTGTGCAATTATCTACAAATATTCCAGAAATGTAGGAAACAGATGAGCCCAAATGCATGTCCCATTTGTACCAGGAGTGGTTGGTGGGGCTGGCTGGGGACAGCCATTCATTTCCAGCAAACCAGATTCTGAAAACCATTTCATAAAAGGTACTGATGGATTCCCAATGAAGCGAGACTGGACCCCAAAAAAATAAAATCAGGAAAAAGATGTTTGGAAACAAAGGAGGGAAAGAGCAGCGGGGCTGGAGCAGCACAGACCAACAGTGGCACCCGGCGGCCACAGGGACTCACTGCGGCCAGGAAAATCAAACACAGCATAAAATACCAGCTAAAACACCCTCCTGAGTGAAAAAACACAGGGACTCACTGACCTGACAGATGCTGAAGTAGCAACCTGGTCTAGTGGAAGGTTCCCTGACCAATGACCTTTAAGGTCCTTCCAACCCAAACCACTCCATGGTTCAATGATTTGATTATTCTGTAAGTTCTGATAATTGAGTTTGTGTGGCTTTTTTAAAATGCACTAGAGATGCCACCCTTCTCTAGACAGGACAGAAAGAGTTGATGCTTCTGGTTGCAGCCATGAGAAATGCAAAATACTGAATGAAAACCAAACTATGTCAACTCCAGCATTTTACATCAAACACTCAAACGTGCATCTTGGTCTGCTCCTCCAAAAAAACATGTGCTTCAAAAGATGTCACCTTATGGTGGCAAAGCCAGGTGGGACAGTAGAGCCAACACAAACAGTTAGAAAGGGCTGGCAGGAAGGGGACAGACTGTTTGACTGTTCTGTATGAAAGTTCTGAAGAATTGATTATTCTGTCTGGAATTGTATCTTTTGGAAGGCTTGGGATTCAGCCAGAACCGACCCTCTATAGATAAGTTACTAGCCAAGATGAAGTTAAAAATCAGAATATACATGAAATCTCTATTATATTTAAACAAATCCAAACTGCTCAAACTACAACTCCCAGTTCTTGAAGTTCTAAATAACTCAGGAGAAGGAACTGGATAATGCAGGTTTTATCTTAAATAATTTATGCATATTTGAAGCACTGGGGCTCTCCCTTTTCTCCACCAATCCTACTGCAAGTTTTCTTTGCCAAGGATGAGCCCCTCCTAAACCTCTAATTCCAAAGGCACCCGAAGATGTGATCTGACCTGTTGGGGTGGGATGTGGGCAGCATGAACTGGAACTCCACCACACAAGTGTTGTCCTTCAGCTGGCGATGCTGGACACTGTTCAGCTCGTAGGCAATATAGGCCCTCCGAACATACACCTGGGGACAGAGAGGCTGCATCAGCTTCACTGGGCTAAGGAAGCAGAGGGAGAAGGCAAATAATACAGCAGAGATTTCAAAAATATTAAAAACCAGATGTCTCCAAATGAGTATCTAGATAGAACTCTAGTTTGACCAGAATTTGAAGTTATTCTTTGAGGACAGTCTGGCAGGACAGAACTATCAGGATTATGATCCCATTCTCTGACATCAGCTTCACTTCTCCTTTCAACCACCCTAGCCCTCTTCACACATAGATAACTTCAATTTGAAATTTCAGTCAATTATGAACATTAATGCTGTTCAGTGCCAGACTCCAAGCATGCCCCATTCCACACAACCTACAGCTCTCTTGACCCTGCAGGGTAACAGTGCTCAAAACACACCAAACCCACAGGAAAATTAAAGATACTCATTTTTTCAATGTGAATACACTTACCTCCAAAGCTGCCATTCTTACCACCTGGTTACTGTGGTAGAAAAAGTTGGGGAGCACATCAAAGATGGATGTTTCAGATAAAATTAGTTTCTGGAAGAGACGACATTAGGCAGAGACTTAAAAAAGAACTGTATTGCAAAAGAGGTCAGGCAAGAAAGGAAAAACCCCAAACCAAGCCTGACTAGTTCTAACTTCTAAGGTTTTCCTGTTGTTCACCAAGGATTACGAACTTTTCACATTAAATCACAGAATATCTGAAATTGGAAAGGACTCACAAGGCTCATTGAGTCCTACTCCCTGCTCCTCACAGGACCACCCAAAACTAAACCCCATGACAAGAAGTGAGATCCAGAAGCTCCTTCAGCTCTGGGGCCATGACCACATCACTGGGGACCCTGTTCCAGTGCCCCATCACCCTTTCAAGGGAAGAACCTTTTCCTAATGTCCAATCTGAAATTCCCCTGGCACAGCTTCCCTCCATTTCCTCATGCCTGGTGACCAGAGGGAGGACATCAGCACCTCTCCTCTGCTGTTCCCTGTGAGGAGGGTGTAAACTGCCATGAGGTGATTCCAGTATCAGTGGAGGAATGAAAGAAAAACGGAGGAAAAGCTGGAGAGCAGACCAATACTATTTTAAGCCACAAGGAGCTTGGGACTGGAGGTGAGATCTGACACAGAAACATGAGGATCAGCAAGAAGAAAGCAGGGGAAGCAGGAGAGGAGCCTGTAGGTACCTGCAGGTTCTCAATGCAGAACTGGTGCCCATACATGTCGATAGCAGACAGGAAGATGGACTCGACCTGGTTGTGCCGCAGCTCGTAGGAGGGCAGGTGGGAAGCAATGAGAACCTGGAAAACCACAAACACAAGGAGTGTCAGTGACAGGAGCCACACTGGGCCATCAGCAGGGGGCTGTCACCTGCAGGCAGAATCGCTCTGCTCCAGCCCTGAAGAGGCAGGCAGTTCCTCCTGGGAATTCTGTGGCACCTGGGTGATGCTGCAAACTCTCTCCCCTCCCCAGCCTCATTTGTGTATCTGCTCTGTTTGTACCATTGGCAATTCCCTATGGAGAACGGGAACAGCTTCAATCAAGTTCCATCAGTGCATGTGATTTAGCAGTGCAGAGCAGTCCTGGGGATTGCCTGGCCGGATGTTAATTGGGAAGCAGAGCTGGCAGGGAGCAGCTGTGGGAAGGCCCACACACAGCTCTGGAGAGGGGAGACAACAGACACCAGTGCCAGGTATTAAATACCCAACATGAAGGATGCAGAGACAGCAAAGGGAAGCAGCTTGCTGAGAAAATGAAGTGAAAGAGCAACACAAGACTGCAGCACCATCCCCAGTTGCTGCAGTGAGGTTCAATAATGGAACAGTTCAAGGACACAAACACAATCCGAAAGGAAATAGAAGGTCACTAAGCAGCTTCAAACACCCTGTTCATTTTCACCAGTCAAGCTCTGAAATAAAAGGAGAGATCCCCAAAATGTCAGCTTTCCTGCTTTAGACTTTTAGGCTGGAGATAGGGACTGTGGAATGAGAAGAGTGATGAGACTCCGGGGTCAGTGTTACCATGAAAACACTGTGCCCTCTCACCCCCTCCTGCAACAGAGGAAGAGTTAAACCAAACTGCTACAGAAGAAGCTCACAACAATATCCATGTGGCTACATGACATTCAAATTAGTTCTGTACTAGACTCATAGAACTGAGAGTATCAAGAGTTTTTCCACTTATTTTCAGGTTAAAACAAAATTGACAAAGTGCAAAGCAAAAGCTGGAAGAAACCAAAAACCCAATGCAACCCTTCGTGATAATTCCTTAGCAGCTGCAAAGAACATCTGGTTCTTGTGTAAATGGCTTTGTCTGCACACAGATTCACCACTGTAATGCAGCTGAGGAACCTCGAGAGCATCTCCTGGCTGCTCCTGCACAATCCAGGCAGAGTGTGCTGGTCGGGTTTGCAGATAACAAAGCCATCAGGAGCCACAGTGATCACATATTTCCATCTCTTCAGTCACACAAACCATGAGCTACTCCCCATTCACTTCTTGTGAGCCAGAGAAAACTTTTTGGAGAAGCAGGGACAGAGGAAGGTATCTTAACCTTAATTATTGCAGTGATTGGGAATCCACCGCAATCTTAGCCTGTCACCACAGTTAATCACTTGTTAATGAGCTTCACTGTCAAAGCCTGCTCACAGTATCCACTCTCCCCATTTGCATAGTAATCAAAATAAACATCAAGAGATACAGACTCCCCAGAAGGGTGAGCTCCAGGCAGGCACAGCCTGTATTGATCTGCTGATCTCCCACTGGATTGCCCTTACCTGCCGGGCTCGAAGGGCCACCTTGGCGTTGGTCGTCTTGCTGAGCTGGGTCAGCTCGGTCAGAATATTGATCAGCTCATCTGTCAAGGTGGGGTCACGGCCACAGAGCTGGTCCTGAGAATAAACAGAATGGGAAATGCTTAGAACAGGGGGAAACCACCTTCCACCACCCCTGGAAGGAGTTTAAGCCTGGAATGCAGACACACAAGCACTCAAGTGCTGGAACACATCAGCCCTAGAAGTCCCTTTTACTGTCTAAATTAGCTGGGCAAAACAACAAAACTGAAGAGCATAACTTCCAATGTTAATGCTGTTCCAAAACTCTTCTGAATTCTTCCATTCAAAAAAATGCAAACAGTAAAGACTTTCTTCCAGAAATAGTTTTGATTCCCATGAATAATCCCACAGTCTTCAACACTTCTTCTGAGTCTCTCCCCTCCCACTCCCAAAGCTGGAAACCCTCTAGGAGCCTTTAATGTGTTCCTTCCATACAGCACTTAACAGCTTGTCTTGGTAAATTAATCATAGGAGGGAAATGTGAGATGAAACAGGGATTTGCCATGGGAAAGAGCTGGTGCCTCAAAGTTATAAGGTATTTTGAACACCTACAGTCCAGAAAAGGCTCTTTGAAGATCCAAGAAATAGCAAAGGATAAGAGGAAACCTCTGTGCAGCAGGTTAGATTGATAAGCCTGCCAGGGAAAATAAAGTAAAAACCAAACCCAAAGAATACAAGTCCCATGGGCTGACTGACAAGAACAGCTCATGAGATTCCAAAGCTAAGGAGCTTTTTCCCCCACACTGCTCTTGATCCCTTTCTCTCTGACCCTGCTCAGGCATGATGGCATCTCTAGGAATGATGACACATCTCTCAGGGGGACAGACCACACTCAAATCTCTCTGATTAAAAAAAAAAAAATCTAAGCTCCTAACCCTGATTAGGTTGCTGTTCCCCCCTAACCAGTCTTAGGCCAGCAAACTTTACAGTGATCGTTCCCAAAGAAAGTTCTCTACATTTATCCACTCCAGGACACTGTGGGAATTCACAGTGAATAATTCAAGACCTGCCTTTGTCAGATTTGAAACACAAATTCCTGGGTGTTGTAATGTTGGTGCTCCAGGTAACAGAAATCCGATAGGACACAGGACTCCTGCCATGCCACCAGCGATTCCGTCCCACTAAGGCAGGGACGTGCATAGAGCAGCCAGTTAAGCACAGAAAATGAACATACAACAACAAATCACACCATATTTCAACAAATATATGAAGGATGAAGTAGTTCCCACCCTGCCTTAAGCGCCTGCTGGCTAAAAGAGGTGAATGATGGCAGCACAGCACTATTACTAAAACCATCCTCGGAGCCGCTTGTTAATAATGGATTCCTGGGATACATCAATAACAGCCACAGAGGCATCGAGGTGCTTGGACATGGCATTGCCCTTGGGCAAACTTAGCCCACCCCACAGAAACAGCTTGGCCACCCATAAAACACCACAGCCATGGTGACACCAAACGTGCCACAGGGTCCCTCAGATATGAAGAGTCAAAAGGAAGAAGAATGATGGCATGTCCTGAAACTCAGGGAAACCCAGCTGTGCCATGGGTAACCAAAGGCACATTGTCCCTCCTGAGCCCGTTCCCACTCCAGAGGAGAAGCCCTTGTGACACCCAGGAGGGCAGACCCCACAGCAAAGCTTTAGCACCAGCAGCACTCGGATCACGCAGAACGGTTCTTCCACCACACACACCACACCTCTGGTGTTTTAAATTCCAGCAAACTGGGATGTTGGCCTTGACTTGGGTAGAAATAACTGACAGTGGTGAGAAGACTGACCAGGTGGAAAGGAAAGCTCTTTGAGGTCTCCCTGCATTGCCCATCTCCCCACACACCCCTTGCTCCCTCTGATGGCCTCCATGACACAGTCTGCACAGAGGTGACAAACCAGACCAAAAGTTTCGGTCCTGTTTTAGCACAAAACGATCAGGATGACAACAACAAAATAAAGCCGGGTACTGGCGCTGCACTGGCTTTGCCTGCTCTGATTGGCAAAGGCAGCAGCAGAGCCTCAAACCAGCTCTTTGACAAGGGCTAACGCCTCGCCGGCACCCCCGTGTAATTACACACTTGAGTGACTGGACTCTGAAGAAAATTGAAGGCCTGAGCTGAGAACAGCTGCCATTTTCTCTCTCCATCACGCCAGCATGATTACTTGAGAAATGAACAGCCCCGGCTCAAAGCTACTCCAGAATTCTCAGAGGAAATATGGCTCCGTGTTCAAATAATGAGATTCTTAAGGCAAGCGTTACTTACAATCACACTGCACACCAAAAAGGGAAAGGGGAGGAAAAAAAGGGGGGAAAGGAGAGCCAGAAAGAAAGAATGGCAGGGTCCTTCCATCTTACAAATGAGAATTTAAGAAACCCAGTCTCAGTCTAGGAAAATTATGACACTTTTTTGCTTTGGAGAGTTATTTCGTGGATGGCTACTTTGGATATATTTTTGGCAGTAACAGACCACATTATGTTTATAAAATATAGGAAAAAAGAAAAAAAGAAAAGGTGTGTGGGGGGAAAAGAGAGATAGTATTGAAATCAGTGGCTTAAAAAGCAGGATATCCAAATGAAATCTGTTAGAAATCGTGTTATAGCAAAATTCATCCTGCCTTGAGGAAGGTGGGCATTGATTCTGCTTCAAAGCATCATGTGGGACAAGGATTCTTTGAGATGTTTTAGGACACAGGAAAAAGAGACAGGACTCAATTGTTTTTTAATTATTTTTCCTGGGAATGTAATTTATCAGGAGTTTTACCCACTGGCGTGGGAATGAAGTTAATGAGGACTGAGAATTTTCATGGAATAACAGGCCAAAAGCACACAAGAAGGTAAGACCAAACTATGGTCCAGCAAGAAAGAGCCCTGAAGGGCCTCCACATGGGCTGGCTGATGCCATTCCTACCCACCTTCATTCCTTAGCAATGAAGGACCACAAAAATGTTGCTACTACAGAATTACTACCACAGAAAGAAATCACCTATTTTTGGGTTTGAGCTGTCAATTCAGTACCTTTCCAAGCATCCCACACACAAGAAGCAGCAGCAGACACTTACAATGAGCATTGTAACCAGCAGGTTCTTCTTGGTGACCTGGGCATGTGAGAAGATGTAGTTCAACACCGCGTTCATGTCACTTTTGTTCTCCTCCCGGAGGGTGAACACACATTTGTCATAGTGACCTGCAAGCAGAAATGCACATTTTTTCCCCCCAGTCTTCACAACGCAAGGAATACAAGTTACTAATGTGTTTTTATTTTTTTATGTGTATTTTTTGAGAATCTCCTTTGCATGGTGTCTGAGAGGAGCTGACAAGAAGGATGGAGGGAGATTATCTACAAGAGCCTGAAGTGACAGGACAAGGGGGAATGGGTGAAAACTGAAAGAGTAGATTTAAATTACATATAAGGAAGAAACTCTTCCCTGTGAGGGTGGGGAGGCCCAGGCATAGGTTACCCAGAGAACCTGTGGCTGCCCCATCCCTGAAAGTGTCTAAGGCAAGGCTGGACAGGGCTTGGAGCAACCTAGGATAGTGGAAGGTGTCCCTGCCTATGGCAGGGGATGAAACGAGATGATCTTTAAGGTCCCTTCCAACCCAGGCCATTCTATGATTCACACAATCAATTTTGGAAAGGGAAGATTCCCACCATCACCTACTGCAAACTTTAATTCAAACATCCTACTCTTATTAAACAGCTCCAACACCAAATGCCTCCTTTGTGAGCAATTCTGAGGAATAGTGGGCTCAGACCTTCATTCAAATGACAACCAGAATAAAATAACAGCAAAAAGCCTTGCACCATCCTCTACTACCACCAAATTGAAGTGGAAATGAACCTGCAGTACCATTAGGCTGGTGCAGGTAATGGGGCAGGACAAAAGAAGAGTGGAATCTGAACAACCTGTAAGAGCCAGAGCCTTGGGATTAGCCAGGGCTTCATTGCCATCTTGTGTCTGGATACAGCAGTGCAAGGCACTGATTTCACCTCTCAGCTTCAGACTGAGCTTTGGGGTTCTCATGGACCCCAAACAGCTTTCTGGCAGTTTACAGAAGGTGCAAATTACTTAGTGAGAGGGTTTTTTACTGCACATGATTTCCTTACTAAAGAATTTAACAATCAGGCAAGACAGAACCAAATTATGTTGTGAATTTAAATAGGTTTTCTCATTCCAGTTTTTCCTGCAAAGTCCTCATTTAGAGGATCATGGACTCCTAAGGGAGTTACTTGTTTGAAGTTACAAGGAAGAGGAGCATTTCTACACTGAAGAGAGACCAGAATCACACCATAATATGTAAACTGTGAACAAGATGCCATAGGATGTAAAAGATGATGGATAAATCAACAGAGAAAAGCCAGCAGAACAGACAGCTCTGGGGTGGAGCTTGTCATTTGTTTGTTGAAGACTCTTACCATGAAAACTCAAAGGGGACAGAAGGTCCCCTACAAAAGCCAGGATCTGACTGCAGACCCTTGAAAACAAGCCTGTGCAGCTCACCCTCACCACAAAGCTGGAGTAAACCACCTCAAACGGGCCATGTGGACCTTCTGAGACCAAATACAGCTCCTTCAGAAATCAAATCCTTGGTGTGCTCAGAGACTCACCGTGCTGGAACTGAGTCTCCACCTTCAGGTACTGCCGGAGCAGATCCATCACCACGGCCTTCATGTGGCCCCGAATCCCACTGCGGTACCTGCAGAAACCCAGCACTGAGTGAGCCTGACTGAACACATAATCCCTCCCTCTCCTGCTGTGGGATAGCTCCCATTGTGCAGGACACCCCTGGAAATGGCTCACCTCTGTACGAGCTGCACGATGCTCTGAGTGTTCATGAAGAAAACCTCACGCTCTGACTTGCGGTTCAGGGTGGCAGCGTGGCTATCCAGGATATTGGCAATCTGGAAGAGAGCAAACACGTGACAGTCCCAGATCTGGATGGGATCGTTTGGCTGAACAGCCCACAGAGAAGCTGAGAACTTCCAGACACACCAGAGCTCCAGCAGACTTCACCAAAGGTCAAGGCCTTATGGTGCTGAGGAAGTCAGTGCCCTGACAGTGACACAAAAATCGATGCACAAATATCATACAGCGGAGAAATCATCGCCCAACATCTTAGCTGGTCAGGCCTCCCTTAGCTGCAATCATTCTTTTTCAAGGTGCAAGTTGTACTGTAGACATGTACCAAGCAAAAGGCAAATAAACAGACACCCACAAGGCCACTGACAAGATTAAAGTGTTTCTAAACTGCCTGTTTAAAGCTACACTGAGTAGGGAACATGTACCCTTCAGCACAGGTAAAGGAGACAAGCCTTTAAGCTCAAGCGATACAGGCAAGTACCTTTCATCACAAAGATCCCAAGTTCAAACACACCTTTCAGGTTGAATTAATCTCCAGGTAATCTAAAGGAGCTTTGTCTCTATCTGCCCCAACACAAATCAATTTTTGTCCAAGTGTGGTTGATCACCTGTTGGCTGGGAAACTGGCAGAGGACTGATGTGATGTTGCTGGCATACTGAGCCATCTCCTTCTTGATGGACTTCTCTACATTGGGTGGGATTCGTCCAGAAACACTGGTCATGATGTCCTGAAGTTCCAGCAGAGGCAAAGATGGATCTCTCAGAGTCTTCATCAGTCGCTCCACCCAGCCTTTCACCTACAGAGGGACAAGGCAATGTAAAGACAAGCACAATGAATAAAATATGCAGCAAAAAGGGAATAAAGGCAAGGGGACTCTCCTATCTGTTGCTAGACATCAAAGGGAATTTTTGGGTGGTGTCACCATCCCTGAGGTGTTCAAGGAATGACTGGACGTGGCACTCAGTGCTCTGGTCTGGCTGACAAGGTGGGGATTGGTCACAGGTTGGACTCTATGATCTTGGAGTTCTTTTCCAACCTAAATGATTCTGTGATTCTGCTGTGACCAGACCTCTCCAAGACAGAAGGACACAGATGCATGAGCTGTGCTCAGACTCTGTGAGATCCTTCTTTCTGGTGAGACTGACTATAAGGAAGTCCAAGCACACCCAACCAAGCTGGCAGCAGCAGGGCAGCACTGCCCTGACTCTGGATTCTCTGGCTGTGACAGGCAAATTGACCAACCCTGCCCTGAGCTGGAAGAATGCAGTGCTTTGCTTTGCAGCAAGAAACACCCAGTACCTTGCTGCTGAAGAAGGGCTCTGGCAGGCAGTATCCATTCATCACGTTGACCAGGTTATCCAGGACATAATGAAAGATGCGATGGAGTTTCTCCCCTCTGAGTGCTGTGCTCTGGATCTGTGGCAGGGTACCCGTGTGCAGCTCAGCCTGGAACAATAACAGCATCACTGACCCTCCTCTGTGGCATCAGCCAGGGGGACAATGTCCAGGTACCCACGACTGGAGCCTCAGATTTAACTGGAAATGGTTTCCAGGGTGGAAAATGCACTTGGTTGAGAGACACACACCCACAGCAGTACGGAGGTAAGAAGAGAACAGGAATGGTAGAATTAGCCTGGACCAGAGAGAGTGACAATAATCTGAGTCTCAATCCTCATCTGAGACAAATAAATGGTGAAGTGACAATTCCAGTACAATGCACAAATGGGAAATTGGTTCACTGGACCATCTCTTACCACTCTCAACATCATTCCCTTATTAAAAACCCAACAACATCTGCGCTTCCTGCAACTCCTCACCTGCTGAACCCTGCTGGGATCATCCAGTTGGAGCTTGGCAATCACACAGCCTGGATCCAGGACTGCCCCTGGGCGTTTGACATAGTGGATGCAGCCCGATTCTCCTGCTGTTACTGTCATCACCATTTTCATTACCTGTAGCAAGGAAAACAGGTTACACACTCAGCTCCCTTGTTCCCCAAAATGGTTCTAGTTTTGGGAACCAGCAGCCAGGGTCCCACCACAGAGACTCGCAGAAGCACCTCTGGCATTCAGGCTTTCCCAAAGACTTACAGACACACACACTGGGAACAAAACCCAGACACTAAAGGGAACGGGAGAAGGAAGTAAGTGGCCACAAATTAGTGCAGTAGGAAGCAATCTTCAGGAATGTCACCTGTTCCACACTGCCTGGACCAACAGGGACCCAGGAAGGTCCCACATTCAGCAGAATGAACCAAGCAGACATGATTTACTGCTGCAGTTGCTGCACTCCAAAGGCTCCTCTCAAAAGCTACAGCAACACCTTCGCTTCAAGCAGAGGGAAGCAGGATCACTTTCTAGAGCTCTCAGACAGTTCTTCCCAGACAGAAATGCTTTCTTAGACCAACCATGGAAACTCCTGCCTTTGGAGCAGAAGGGTTGGGTATGGGGGAGCCAGCCTGGTTTTACCCTTGCTATGCTCTACCCAACTGGGAGCACAGGGATTGTGTAGGTGGTTCCTTCTCAGCCATGACCCTGTTGCAGTATAAAAGCACTTACATAAAACAGGTGGATCTGTGTCTTGATATTTTTCTCCTACACATTGTCCCCAACTGGTTTAATTACTCCTCTGTCATCACACACCCTCCCCTCCCTCAAATCTGTTTTGAGCCACACACTCCTACACAACCCCTTGTGCTTTCCTCACTGTGATGCAGAAATTGCTCATCTTCCTCCTCTGTAAGAGTTAAGTAACTTCCAAGGGAGAATGGAGGAGTGGCACTTATTAACTCATCTGATCAACCTCATATATGATCAGGTAATCAGAGAAGTCTTAGTTTCTTACTTATTCCTTATGGCATATAACTCTGCTTCTGAGTCTGTGCTAGTACTACAAGTGGAAGGTCTTTTTCACCACAGCTGGAAAGCACAGTACACATGGATCCCACCCTCCCTTGGAATCACAGCAAGATGATAACCATGGTCTCACTGCTGAGAAATTTTGCTTAGCACTTGGTGTGCAGCCACTAAACCTCAAATTTCAGCCGTTAAGTAATTTCTTTCCCACCCCATCACTCTCACTGCTGATTCCTGCTTTAGTTCAGGCTAAACCATGGACAAAATCTGGAAAGGAAGTGCTGTAAATTATCCCTCATGCTCATCTCCCAGTTCCAAGGCATTCAACATCCCTCCCCCTGGGTAGCTAAGCGAGTATTTTGAGACTCTTTTTACCTCAATTTCTGCAAAGCACTGGCCTGCAAACACGTGCCCCCCATCCTCCACCACATACTGGATCAGCTTCCCTGCCGAAGGCGAGCGCAGGATGGAGGGATCATTCTCCTTCTCAAACACACAGGTCTTGTTCCCTATAGTGATGCGGTACCTAGGAAAGGATGGAACAAATCCCTGCAACAGAATTCCTTGGGCAAGGCATGGGAAGGGGGAAAGGCATTCTCTCTTTCCCTATTCTACTTCAAAACAAAACTAAAGAAAACACCTCAACCAACTGAGAGGCAGAGATTCTACACTATTTCAAACTCAGAAAGTTACCCCAACTCTTTGTCCTCCTGACCAATTGGTTAATTTTCCCAGAACAGAATCCAGCAGGGGGAGCAAAGATTCACATTCCAAACCTGGGCATCTACAGGCCTTACTGCTATGATCCTTGTAGGGAACTTTGAGGGAATGCACTGAAACAGTGCATCTTGTCTCTCTTTCTAAGGCAGCTGTGGAATTTCAAGGATTTTAAAGATTTTCATGCTCTGATTTTTGGTTTCTGTAATCCCAAAGGACATTTTCAAAGAATCAGCAGAGGAATAGGGACCCCACACTGGTGTACATTCAGATCTTCCTTCTAACAGTAGACAAGATCTGCTCTTCCTGGGAAGGCAACCTCTCCCTTTAAACTCATGCACAATATATCTAGGAATCTCTTCCTAGGAGAGTATTCCACTCCCAGTTGATATTTGGGAGGTATAAAGTTACAGGTACACCTAACTTTGACTTGTATGTAAATGTTAAACGTTAATCTGTACCTGTCCACTTCTTCTTTCATGTAGGTGGTGTAGCTGCTGCCATCATAGGAGAGGAGCAGCCCCCCATCACTCAGTCTGTGCACATCCACTTCCACACAGGAGCTGTTCATGATCACCACGTAGGAATTGGGAGACTGTCGGGTCACCTGCAGATCCACAAGAATGGTAAATAATCCCAGGAACTAAACACACCAATGAGAGTGCCTTAGTTGCCACAACACACACAGTGGGAATTAAAGAAGGAGAACAGAGACATTTGTTTTCATGTAAAAAAAATTTGGGGTCATAAAGCCAAGCATTTGGCAGTCAAGAGATGCCAGAACTAATGCTGTCCATGAATCTTGATTTAAATCTTTCACACTTATGCACTGACTGTAGAGGTTTGATTGTGCAACCATGAATCATTTCTTCAGTCTGATCTACATACAAGTCACAGTCGTGTACTAAAACTGCATAATGGATGAGATAAGTTGGAGGGGGGGGAAAGAGAGATTGTCCCATAGGGAAAGCAACAAATGCTCTCCCTGGAGAAAGGGATCCTATTGCAGTCTCTGCACCAGAGCTCCTTCAAGAAATGCCTTCAAGAAACTTCAGCTGCTGCTCCGTGCCTCTATTTCTCATCAAGCAGAGGTGCCAAATTAAACCAGGGAGGTACAGGGATGCACAACACTCACAGCTGCAAAGACCAGCATATGCTCATGTCAATAAAAACTTCATCCCAAATTTTCCCAAGGAAGCTAATGAAGATTGCACAGGCAAACTTAAGTCTAATATTTCCTAACTTTTGTATGTCTGGTTTCACAACATCAGGTTTTGCATGCAGCAAAGACAAAGCAACAGTAAGGGGAGAAATTGCTACAAATTCTGCCATGCTGATGGGTCCAAACCACGACAGAGTAGACCTACGTATTCAGAAACATCAATTGAAAGTTTTGGTCAATCTGCAGCAGTTTTGCCTATAACAAAGTAATTTTCACCCTGCCCAGAGCACTTGACTCCAAGAAGTTGAAATGTTTACAGAGGTATTGCAATGGAAAGATGGGATAGGGTGTTATCATAAGGGAAAATAAACCCTGTCCAGATGCAATTCCCATAATTACATGTTTCACAAAGGCTAAGCCAAAGCAGCACACACAGACACATCCGACTCTGGCAGGAGGATGGTTTTCCACACTGTCCATCATACCTTCAGCACATATTTCCTGCCCTCATAGATGAGTTCCACGTCCACAGTGTTTAGCAAGGTGTGAGCAGGCAGGACTTGGCCCCTGGGAAGAGAAGTACACAACAAAACTGATTTTCCACAAGCCACCAAACGGCTACCAGGGGTCCAAGTGGATTCAAAGATGCATGCAAGGAATTGGGAAACCCCATCAGAGAAATAAGTTTTTATAGAGTCTCTTCTTAGGAGAGATATTTATCTGTTTGACGAAGCCTGCCCCTCTTCCTCCAGCTACACAGATTGATTTTGCTCTCTTCTTCCATTCACTCATGGCTGATTCAAGATTCCCTAATGCTGCCCTAGCAACACATAGGGAAATAACTCCCTGTTTCTGTGCCATTTCTTGGAGCTTCTGCCAAAACTGCCAGAAACCAAACCAATCTGTGCAAACACCAGGGCATGTTTTGGGGAGATTCACAGATGTCTGCCAGCTTTCTCAGGCCAGTGGAAAAACAGCTCTCTGGGGCAGTGAACAGTCAGCAAATAACAAGCCCTGAGCGTTTCTGGGCTGGACTTGAACAGAAGTTGTAAATCAGAACTAATTACGACTGAGCATTTGCATTTTTACCTTTCCAAGGAGTGCAGGAAGTTGGAGACACTGTTCCGTAAGCTCACGTCAGCCACGTGCAGAGCTCCACACACCACTCCCAGCATGGTGTCAGGCCTCTCAGCCTGGAAAGAGAGGGCACAGGACACAGTCACATCTCCTTCAGCTTCAGCCCATTCTGGGCACATGACAGGAATCACCAGTCTCAGCTCTATTTTTGATTCATGGCTAATGCCTCTTTAAAACTAAGTAGCTGTAGCAGCCATGTAAACTCCACATAGAAGCAATTACTTCTGTAATTCCTTAAAACTCCATCTTTTTCTTCCTGGATCAAATTTAGAGGTTCTGACAACATTCCAACTATCATCTGTCCCAGACTCCAAAACACTTAATTCCCACATGCACTAAGATGCTTCTTCTGGCCAACTTTAAGACCCTCTTTCCCCAACAGGGATGACCTGGGATTTTGATCCATATGATAATTAAGGCCAGTGAAAATTCTTTAAGTGGACATTAATTACTCCTAACTCCTTGTCCTTTTGCATCAGCACACACCCACCCCTTCCCCCTTTGTATTCCTGCAAAGAAAGCAGCTGGACCTGCACTTTCTCAGCAATCAGCCGATCCAGCCAGCCCGTGTCGATGCGGTTCTGCTGGAAGCTCTCTGTTTCCAACAGCTTAATCAAGTACTCCACAGTGGTTCGGAAGTCCCCTCGGATGGACAGCTCTTTCAAAGCCACCACCATGTTTCTGAAAAGGAAAACAATCCCTCTTATCTCTCCCATACTAATGGTGATGTGCAAGCTGGCAACTCCAGACAGCTCCCCGTAAGCTGCTGGGAAAGCAGCCTGAAGGTAAGAGCAGCACAGCACGATCCTGTAGGACATGTTTGGGAATGAGAATATTGATTTGCTTCAACCTGCTGCTGGGGTGACCAAGAGCAGCTCAGTGGGATCAGGAGTTCTCCCTGCTATCACCACCCAGGCACCCACCACGTGTCAGAGGTGTACAACAGACAGACAACAGACAACCATCCCACCCAGAATGGAACAGGGGGAAGGATGAAAAACATGAAGACAAGTCTGACCGCCCTGATCCTATGACTAGATGCTTCATCATTCCACACCACACAGCACACTCAGTGGTTTACAAACCATCCTAAAGCATTGGTATATAATGTTGGCAATGTTTTTCTTCTTAGAAGCCTCCACCTGAACACTTCCAAGAGATTCTTTCACACAGTGGTAGCTGTGTCATACCCCAGCAGCAGGTATGCAAGGCAGGGATGAAACAGACAGGAAAAAAGTAAAGAAAATTAAGCAAAAAGTGTAGAAATGGAGGTGCAACACGGTGGAAATGCAAAGCAAAACAGGATGAGAAGCTTGACCACAATGTGGAAAACGAGGTAAAGAGAGGGAAACTTCTCTTAAAACTTCTAGAAGTAAGGAGCCTTGTTTCTCCACAGCAGTTGGGATCAAAGAGGGAAAACAAAGCAATTCCCAAGGTTCTACCCCATTTGTGACTACTTACGAAATGGCTTCTTCACGATTTTCTCCCCAGGAGAAGCAATGGCCAAACTGAGAATCAGCAAACTCATGGAGCCCTCCTGCAGCAGCAACACTGAAATAGCCCCAGACGTTCTTATTGCTGCGGAAATTCAGCTCTTGAACTGTCCCAGAACTGGGCTTAAATCCCTGTAAAGACAGACAGACATTGCTCTACCTCCTAAGGAAAAAGTAAATCATTCACAATTAGGGAAGCAATTAGAGTTCTGAAGGCTCTTAGAACACCTCTTTGTGCTGCAACCTGATATACACATAAGTTCAGGCTGTGTCTAACCAGAGCCTGCAGAACCATCAGCCAAGGGAAGAATCTTTTAAATTTCCTGCCAAAATTTTCAGGAGCAGCAGCAGGGATTGACTCAAGGTGCAAAGTCTATGGTGACCAGTAACTCAAGAATTTAAGCCCTCACCTCATCAGGATTCTCACTGGTGATTCGTGCAGCGATGACATGGCCACGGGGACTGGGCACATGGGCTGAATTCTCAAAATCAATAGTTGTATCTCCCCACGGAGAAACGCCATACATCACTCTGATGTCCTTGATCCTGTGGAGGGGGATCCCCATGGCAATCTAAGAAGAAAAAAAAGGTATTAAAAGAAGCCACCACTAGTTTTCTCTCCTCACAGACTTCAACATTTCCATTTCCCAGGACAACTGAGCTCAGTGTAATATCCACCTTAAGCCCTTCAGCCAGTATTTTCCACTGACTGACTAAAAGGCTCCAGGGAAAGCTGACAGTGCCAGGTCAGCTGAGGATGGGCACGCATTAGGCCTGTTAAAAATACACAGAGGTCCCAGCGACACAGAAGGGCCCTAAGTGGTTATAGGAAACTGGAATTTTGCAACTGCAAACTGTGGAGAGAGTAACCTGCAGAGCCAGCTGCTGGCTGCATCCTTATGGAGCAAAGTCCCACTTGTTCCCTTCATTAGTTGGGTTTCTTACCGATACTGTTCAAAAATTATGTAGAAAAATACCTAGAGCCCTAATGTGGTGTAGGGGACTGTGTGGCATTCACTCACTGCTGAAAAGGTGGGGACTGGGAGGAGGGAGGGAACTTGGCAGCACACAGGAGTTCAGCGGGACACACATGGGACAGAAAACAATTGCTTTCCACAGGATCTCTGAAAGATCCCCTCCTTTGGGGAACTTCAAACAACTGCTGAACTTGCTGAAAGATGAAAAATCCAGTTGTCTGTTCTTTTTCCCCTCCTTTTGTCACTAGAAACTCTGGGCAGAGGTTGCTCCCCCTCAGAGCTGGAGTGGGTGACGCTCTGCTCAGAACTGGCACTGCAGGCTCACAAGCCAACTTGTTCACAAAAGCATTTCAGAGCCTGCAATGGAACTACTCAAGGCCAAGTTTGTTAAGACAGGTTTTTTTTCCCACAACCTTTCCTTAAATCAGTTTTCTCACCTCAGTGTTTTATTCCTTTCTTGCTTCCCTTCACACTCCTGTTACCTGAAGACTGAACAGGGGAAAATGACTTGCGTTTGCTTTCCAACAGGAAGGATGCATAAATATTTTGGGCTACTGAATGAAACTTTGCTCCAGATTAGAAAGTACCAAAATGGGCCTTGGAGTTATTGGGAATTTTTGTTGAAGAGGAAAGGTGGGGAAGTCATGTATCACCTACCTGCAGATGGGATACAGGCCATAGCTTGTAGAGCTCTCTAATATTCCCTTTGTGTTCTCTCCTCTGTCAGCACCAAGATCTAGAGATCTGTACCATGTCAGTGTGTGATCCAGCTCTAACCCAGCACCCAGCTGGGCTCAGACAAGAGCCCTCCACCCTGCTTCACTAAGCCTTCAGCAGAACAGGTTTTTCATGCTCAGGCCCCTTCCAGGTACCACAGATCAAACACTTCTGAAAGCCTCCCAGAGCAGTGGACCTGGGCCTCTGGCTCACCTGGAGCACTGGACTCACCTGGAGCTGTGCTGCTGGCAGGTTGACATCAGCCACCATCTCTGTGCAGGGATGCTCCACTTGCAGGCGAGGGTTCAGCTCCAGGAAGTAGAAGCTGCCATCCTGGCTGTACAGGTATTCCACAGTGCCTGCACTCACATACCCCACCATTTTGGCAAGCTTCACAGCACACTAGGACACGGGAAAAAAGAGGATTTCATTTCCAGGCCCCATGCTCAGTTACCCTATTCATCCACTCCATACACTTCAGATTTTTGCTGGCATTCCAAAACATCCCAAAGCTTTTAGCAGAGGTTGTGATTTCCAACTTACTTAATTTACAGAAGGCATTGTTTGAAGCAAATACTCAGCACTAGACAATTCACATGACTTCTGAGCTTGCTTTTAACATGATAACACACATTTAAAACACACTTCCCTCCCGTTTTTGGGGTGCACACATCTTTGAAGGGAGCTCCACAGCTGAGGAAATCCACGTGGCTGCCCACCCTAAGCAGTTTAAGACACACAGCTCCATACTGCTCCTTAAGAGACTCAACACTGCAGAAGTCTAGTGATGTAAAATAAAAATAGGAAGTCCTGCCTGTTCCTGGAGCCTGCCCAGGAGATGGGAACCTGCAGAGCTGCTCTCACCTGCTCCATGTGCTCAAACACCGTGGACGTTGCAATAGAGGCAGGAGCCTCCTCGATGATCTTCTGGTGCCTGCGCTGCACGGAGCAGTCCCGGCCGAAGAGGGAGATGGCATTGCCATACTGGTCTGCCAGGATCTGCACCTCCAGGTGCCGGGACTGCTTGGCCAGTCTCATCACAAAGATGGGAGAGCCCGGGACTTCAGTTTGGACCTACAGAAGAGACACAAGAAACAGGCAGAGCATCTTTGGTAAACACCCAACACAGCCAGTCCAAGGGCATTTCTGAAGCAAGGAACACTCACACTATTTCCCCTGAGCCACCCAAAGCTCAGTTCTTCAATAAAGAGGTCTCAGAATCACCCAGTCTGAACATTTAGAACAAGGCAGCACAAATCAATGAGGAAAGTTACCTGTCTGAACAGACTGGGGAAGTCATCTGCATTGTTAACTTTCCTGATTCCTTTTCCTCCTCCTCCTTCAGAAGCCTTGATCATGACAGGGTAGCCAACCTCCTCAGCAGCCTGGGCAGCAAAACAGGGGTAAGTACAAAAGGGTAGCAGAATGAAGTTGAAAAGATCATTATTTCCTTGTTGATTCATGTCCAAGCTTCCATGTCTGACTCTATTAAGCAACCCACGGGATAGAAACCAAACATCCCAGTTTGAGAGGGTGCCTGTAGTTGGAAAAATCAGCAGGGATTCTGTGACTACAGAGGACTCTGGCCCCTCAAAGTGATCACAAAATTCTTTGTCAGTGCTTCAATGCCACTAAATTTACAAACTGACAGAGGAGCTTTTGTGTAATACAGAAAATCAGTAAGCTGGGTAAGATGAAAAAAATCATGCATTCCACCCCCTCTCTTCACAAAGGAATACTCCAAATATTGTGCCAAGAATATTTCTTATTCCAGAAATCTTACTCAAGGAGAAACTTGAGATGAAATCAAGTGTGAGGTCATGGATCTTTATTAAAAACACCTTCTTCCTGCATTAGTCAAGATCTAGAAGAGAGCCCTTAATGAAAGACAACCTTGGTCCCAGATTTTGCCTCTTTCTGCTAATTCTCACCTAATTCTGCAGGTTGGGCCCAAAGATATGTGCAAGTTCACTTCCCAATTTCCAAGGCCCAGCTTTGAGGCTGCAGCCTAGTTCCAGTTTGTACTCCCAACAGAGGCAAATTCAACCTCCAGCTCTCTCCAGGTGTGCAGGCACACCCCTCAGACACCTCCAAAATACCCACCCGCAGCCCATCGTCTGCATCCTTCACGTAGCCTTTCTCATAGAGCTCCTGAGGAACGTTCAGGATGCGCTTCTGGAGATCATTTTCCTGCCAGTCCACTCGGAGACCTGAAACACAAACATCATCCTCTTGGCTCCTCGTGCTGACGGGCTCAGTGAGAACCCACACATGGTGACACAAACAGCAGTGACAGCTCCATGAGGAGCTAGGCTGGAAGCACTTAAAAAAGGGAGAATGCAGAATGTAAACAGACATTTCTGATTTCTGGAGAGCAGATCTTTTCATCCAACACATTATATTGTCCTTCAATTACCTGTGAGAAGTAGGTTGTTATTTATAGTGTTTTGAAACTGCAGAGAGCTTCCATGGGAGCAGAGTATGGGCTGTGGGCTCCAAAATGACACGGAATCATAGAATTGGTTTGGGTTGGAAGGGACTTTAAAGATCATCTCTTTCCAACCCCCTGTCATGGGCAGGGACACTTTCCACTAGAGCAGGTTGCTTCAAGCCCTGGGTGTAATAGCTGAGCCCATGAGCACCACTGTACTCTAAGAAAAAAGCTCTTCCATGTTTCCTCACTTCTCCTCCAAATCCCTCCTACCTGTCCTCCTCTGCACGCTGCCAATTTCTCCTGCCACCATCCATGCTCATTCCATCACTAATGTAATTGCTTCCAAGGCATCTCAGTAGTATGGTGGGCAAATATCACAAATTTGAAACCCTGAACAGAAAGAACATCTTTTGGAACACATTTCTGAGCAGAGAAATTCTTAAAAATTGGACGTATTGAAGGAAAAAAGATTAGGATGATCTTGATAAGCACAGGGCGATTTCCTTCTTACCACTGCCACTCCAAGGAAGAGTCGGAATGCCAGCAGTCTGAGCCACGATGGAAGAAGCAATTTTATCTCCTAAGGCCCACATGGCTTGGCTTGGAGGACCTGCAAAGACAATGCATGAGAGAGGCATAAGCAACATCAAACATTAGGGAAATGCCCAGAAGTCTAATTTAGGTAAAACTCCACTCTCCCCATAAAACTGAGCCCTCTTTAAAATGAGAACAGCTTTTGAAACCATCTGCTTTAATAGGAATCTCCTCTGATTTCTTATCTCAATATTCAAATATATGTTGGAGAACCTGCTCCCTCTTCCATACAAGAACTACTGTAAAGAACAGATAATCCATCTTGCACTTCCAAACCATTCCTCAGGGCTCTCTTTTACACTCAGGATTTTCTACCTCACTCAATCTTAAAATAAGGACTAGACACCAGATCAGCAGTGTATCTCCTCACCCATGAAAGCAATCCCGTTTTTGTGCAGAAGTTCTGGCAGTTTAGGGTTCTCAGATGCATGGCCCCAGCCAGCCCACACAGCCTGCAGGAGAAAACAACATAATTCCCTCTTTGTTGGAGGAAAACAAGCAAGTGAACAGAAACACACAAATATAAGTCTTTCTTTTCCTCATTTAAAACAATCTCAGAACACTCAGAAGCGAGACCACCTCCTGAACTACATGGTGTGCTCCGTTTAAAGGTTGCCTTGTATCTTCCAGACAAGTCCAAGCAGGCTGCTGCAAAACATGCTGAGGAGGAACTGGGTGTAGGGAAGTGAAAGGCTGAAGGGAAACTCCCATCTCCTGCAGATATTCATACTGGGAGATTACTGCACTGCAACATGCGTTGCCTTTGGGTGCTAATACAGGTTTGTAATTTCAATTTCTTTGTCCTGCCTTGCTCACCAGATACAACTTGTTGTTGAAGGAGAGAAGATTGCTCAGTGCCGCCTCTTGTTTTGGAAAGTACCTGTGACACTTCTCACCTGCACTGGAATCCGCTTGGCAATATCAAGGATGAGTTCCACGTTTGCATAGTTGTTGTTGTTGGGTCCTCCTGGAACGGGCACGTAGTGATCTGCCATTTTAATATACTCTGCAACACGAAGCAGGTCTCATTTAGGTTGCAAATCTAACAACAGTACTTGATCTAAAATTCCTAAATCTGCAGTGCTGAAAGTATGACAAGCACAGAATCATTTAGGTTGGAAAAGTCCTCCAAGACCACTGAGTCCACCCTGTGACCAATCCCCACCCTGTCACCCAGTCCAGAGCACTGAGAGCCACGTCCAGTCATTCCTTGGACACCTCCAGGGATGGGGACTCCACCACTTCCCTGGGCAGCCTCTTCCAATGCCTGACCACCATTTCCAGGAAGAAAGTCTTCCTGATGTCCAACCTGAACCTCCCCTGGTGTAGCTTAAGGCTGTTTCCTCTTCTCCTGTCCTTGTTCCCTGGGAGCAGAGCCTGACTCCCACCTGGTTCCACCCTCTTGTCAGGGAGTTGTAGAGAGGAGAAAGTCCCTCCTGAGCCTCCTTTTCTCCAGGCTGAGCCCTCCTCACAGGACTGACTCTGTAGAAAGTACTTATCCCCTCCCAAAAATCCCTGTTGCTGACAGACCAGTCTGTGACACAGTAGACACACATTCCACTTCTTGCATCCCTGTGGACACACAGGTGAGTGCCAGGAGAAGGCTGTGCACCTTCCCTGGGTTTACAACTCACCTGCATTGGCTTTCAGGTCCTCAGGAGTCACCATGACAACAAATCTGATGGCCCGCTCGTTCCGGAACATCTCGTAGGACCAGCGCCGGATGGACCTCATGCACTTCACTGCTGCAATGCCGTTATTTGCTATCAGCACCTGAGTGTATTAGAAGCTGGGATGAAATGGAGTCTAAATAGCACAAAACACTGAACAATTATAAAACAGGTTTTTCTCTGCAGGCTCTTCACCCAGTTTTGGGCTGTGCAGTTTTCTTGGCCAGCATCCAGTCACGGGCCATTGGTTAATTCAGAAATCAGCTCTTGCTCCACCATAAAATTATAATGTACTAAGCTTCGGTTGGATTAAAGAGCAGAAGCACACAGAGAAGAGGTATAACAAGTGGCTAAAACTTCCAATAGCTGATAGAGATCTCCTCCATCAAATTATGTATTTTTTAATATATTTTTGTAGTGCTTTTCCAGTCTACTTTTGTTATATCTGTTTATAAATCCTTTTGGATCAGCAGAAGTGCTCTGGCTCACTCGTATTTTTTTACCTCTCACATTGAGCTAAAACAATGAGATGTTTATTTATCACGTATAAAAGAAAACAATAATTCCAAGCAGAAGTACAACTTCCAGGCTCTGGAATATTAATAATTTGATACCTGCAACATACAGCCTTAGAGAGAGAGAGGAGTTCATAGCTCAGGACAGGAGAACAAAATGAAATATGCTAAAAAAGGGCAGTAATTTACCTTTTCAATAACTTTATTTCCTCCAAACCGAGTGACAAATTCTGCTGGAGAAGCCACGGTGAAATCCCGCTGCACATCAACCTTCTTCCTGTCCCGGCCCTGCTTGACAAGGTGCAAACCAGACATGCTGGGCCTGAGGAAATGGTGGGAGACACAAACAACTTGTCAGTGCAAGTGGACACAAGCAGAAGAAGATATATGAACATTTTGTAAAGTTCCCCTTGACCATATTCCCCAAGTAGAGAAGCAGAATCCCTCCTTGCCTCCAGACACCCATGGTCTGGTCCTCAGTTTTACAAGGATGACTCTTTTCTAACTACTTTTCAGGTATCTCTCTCAAAAATCGAGGTCACTTGGAGAAATTCCGGCTATGCCAATATATAAATAGGTAGAAGTATGTTCACTGTATATTGCCACCCAACACAGAACAACAGTGTTCCACCAGACTGCTTTCAATCCATGCAGGGAAGCTGGAAAACAACAACAGTGATTTGTGGCTTGGGCAAAACAAGCTACAAAGATCAGCCTCTGTAAGGAAATCCGCCTGGGAAGAACAGCAAATACATCTCCAGGTGCAAATGAGAGACTCAGACTGGCAATGGAAATCATTTTCCCTGCGTTTTCCACTCTCCAGCCTTTAGTATCTTCCTCAAAAGCTCCGAGATCCAAAGAACAAATTAATCATGTTACTTCTACTACAGAGAAAGCCAGTTTTGTGTCTGCCAAGACCAACCCCGTGTCCTGCCACTGCCTTTGTGTGGCAATGGCACAGTCACTACCCGTTCTTATGCTTCAGCTTCCACAGCAACAACAGGGATAAATCACCCTTTGGCTTTGATTTGGTAAAGTTGACAAAGCTGAAACTGTGAGAGGAAACTCAAGAGAAAAGCAAAGACCTGTTCTTCACACCATGTGTCTGCCAGAGAGCAGCATGATTGGGAAGTAGAGACCTTTTTCATTTTACAGGCCCTGAAGCTTTACCTCTTGGGTCACCCCACAGTTACTTACTTTTTACTGTATTTACTGTGCTTTTCCTAACAGTTTTCCTTCCCACAGGAACCTCTGGCCTAATCAGCTGCTCAAGGCCTGCTCCCATTGAGCAATTCCACTGGGAAATGGGATGGGATGCAGCAGAGAGTGTCTGGAATTGCTGGGGAAGGGCACAAAGGGAAAACTAACCCCAGGAAAAGCCAAGCCATGTACAGCATCTATGGGTCTTCTTTTATCAACACAGCCACCATGGTCAGGTATCCCAAGAACTGCACCAGGAGGTTCCCTGTCCAGGTGAAGCCTGGAGCATCCTGGCTGGAATGAGCTGCTGTAAGAAGGGCCTGGTCACAGCCTGAGTGCAAAGACATTCCCCCTCACATTCCCTCATAAACATGTTATGGCCTATGAAGATTTATCCATGTGGAACACAGACCCTCCCGAACTCTTCACCAGGAGCACAGAAACACCACAGAGCAATATCTTGACTAAACAATCTGCTGGTGAAAGTCCTGATCAAACTGTTCTGGACTGTCCTAGAAGGAAAAGCAACCTCCCAGATAAGGCAAGATCAGTGCTCAGAGCTGACCATAAAGACATGTGTAACTACTACGCACAGGATGGAGGATCCTTCCCTCCACTCCACCATCTTCTTGGGCTGGGACATCCTGCTGTGCACAACCCTGGCTTTGTGACGGCTTCCAGAACAGCAAGAAAGCACATTTATAGCACTTGAAAGTCAAGCTTTCTCTCCCACATGTGAGATGCTCCCACAACAAAAGACCATGCTGGTGGAGAGCTTCAAGTTATAGTCTTGAAATGTTGAGTTTGACTGGGACATGCAAACCTTCCAAGCACAGTGGAAGACAATTTGAAGCAATCCATGAAACCAAGAGTGGGAGAAGTGAAGGTTACAGGAAAACCAGAACAAAAGAATTATTTTAGAGCATGCAAAAAATCAGATGCCTGTCTCCCAGTGACGTTCTGGGACATATGAATGGCTCTCCTAGATCAGACTAACTACACCCAGTCTAGCATCTTATCTCCAAGAAGAGCAGGTAGCTGATAGCTGGAGAAAGGTAAAGAACAAGCTCTGTGTGCACAGGTTCATCCCCTCGTACTTTCCCTTCTTTCAGTAAGCTGCACTTCCAGACATTGTCACTGAACTTATAACATGTCCCTGTGAGCAAAAGTTCACACACTCCTGTGATAATCTCAGGACAGGAGTCAACAGGCAAGAAAAAGAGGAAATGTGCACTTAAGGTTGAATTTCTACTAAATTTGTGTATTTAGGAGGTCAGAGTCTTCATGGCTGGAAAAGAGCACAGTCCAAGGAGTGAGACAGGTTTTTGCAGGGTTATTGAGATCAGTCTCAACAAAAACAGAAAAGAGGTAAAAATCTTGAGGTCAAAATTTGTGAACATGTTTAAACATGAGCCATCCTGACAACATGAAATTCCTACAGACAATGATGCTGTTATAGGTAAAACGTCCACAGAGCCATCATGTTTCTCATCCAGGACAGTGCACAAACACTTGTTTATAAGGAAATACAGTGCAGTTTAACCTGTGAGCATACCAAAACCATCAGGTTCACTTATTAATAACCACAGGTTGCACATTGTAATCAAAACAGAAGAGTTTTGGGGTTTTTTTGCAACATAAGATGGGGTAGAAGCTGGGCAGCAAGGAAGAAAACACACCGAGCTCTAAACAAGACAGACTAAACACTGAGTTAGTGACTGGCATCCCTATTAACCACCCAGGCACAGCTGCAGCATTTTGTGATAGAGGAATTTTCAAAGTGTTCACCTACCCTTCAGAGCTTGCAGGGCTTAGAACTCATGCAGAATCTCAAACTTTTTTAACCCTGATTCCCCAGCTGAGATGCATTCTGGCATCGTTATTACAGACTGCATGCACGGAGAGCTCCAGGCACTGCGAGCTTTCAGAGGATAAAATGAAGACCAAAATCTCAGGATGCCAGGACAGAGCCCAGCTATGAGGAAATAATCAGATCTGGAATTCTTACCTCTGCAGCATGTGGTACCTCATCTCCTGACTCTGCTCTGCAGAATCCTCCATGCTGCCTCAGTGCAGCAATTAACAGATTTCGGGCTTGCTTATGACTCGTCTAATGTAGCTGGAGCTATTTAATTTCTGCCAATTCTGCAGCTCTGAGCCCAGCAGGGAAAAGCTGCAAAGAGCCTCTTTGCCCTCGCGTGGTTTCTCCTTCAAGCAGCGGCGCTTCCCCGATTGCTTCAATCCCTTAACCTTTGTCCCCTGCTTCCACCACCCCCGTGTGCCCCTTCCCGTGACGCAGCAGGCACGGAGGGGACCAGCCTCCCTCATCGTCACTCAGAGGAAAGCAGCTGATCAGGAAAGAGAGAAAATGATCTACAGGTTACGTAATGAGGTTTAAACGCACGGCCCCGCTGCGGCACCTGTGGGACCGACACACGGCACGGCAGCTGCTCGGGGTCATGCTTGGGGTCACACTCCCAAAAGAGGGGTCACGCTCCCAAGAGGGGGGTCACGGCTTCCCACGCCACCAGCATCCAGAGGGACTCTGCTCCAGGAGCAGGTGAGCACATCCTCAGCAGCAGGCTCTGCAAGGCCAACCTGCCCTGAGAGTTCAGTCAACACGCACGATCTAATATTGGGTTTTCAGACTGGGTGGGGAGGTGACAGGAAAATTGTTTCCAGGGCTGCAGACAGGAATGTCACACGCGCACAGACATGGTGATGAGGCTGACATGAGATGACAGATCACAGCGGACACCAGGCTGGAAGCTGGGAGACCCTGGACGCATCACTTACATTTTCTGTGCCTGTCTCCCACCTATGAAAAGGGGATGAGATCACTCCAAGTGCTGGAAGAATAAATATCCTCACAAACAAGGTGCTACAGCACAGCAGGGTCCAAAAACATCACCAGAGGAAGAAAGAATATTTACTCTGTATCATAGAATCATGGAATATTCTGAGTTGGAAGGGACCCACAGGGATCACCACAGTTCAACTCCTGGCCCTGCACAGGAGTATCAAGCACAGACAAAGATTTAAATTGCAACTTTTGGGGCAATTTAAGGGACAGAATGGCAGCAGAGCCCTGGTGATCAAACCTGGCCTGAAATTAGGCAGAGCAGTTGGAAATTTTTAAATTTCAGGACACTTCTGTCTATCCCAGGGAGAGAATAGGGTTTAACAAAAACACCCCAAAATTATCTACCCAGTAAATCAATGTCTCTCACCTGTCAGACATTGTTCCTCTGTGAAGAGCCACTCAAACTACCCAATGATGAAGCATATCAGAATTTCCCCATTTAATTAATATTAAAACAGAACCATATAAGAAAAAGCAATTTGTCCTGCAATATTTCCCAGCCCTGGCTCCATCCTGAGCACCCTCAAGCCACACCACTCACCCAGGTGGTACCAATCCCTGCTCCCACCTTCCACAGGGAAAACTCAGGGTCCTGCCTCCCACACCCAGCACACCTGGCTCCAGCCATGGAATTCTGCTCTCCCAGGTTCTCCAGGCTCCTGCTGCCAGGAGGTTACCACAAATCATCACTTCACCACTTCCAGATAAGCCACCACAAGGATAGAGAATCTTGAATTTACAGACCCAGATAAAATCTGTGTCACTTCCTCTTCTGGTCGTCACTACCTGAGACCAGCAAAGCCCGACAAACATTCAGTGACTCCACCTCATATTTCACATAGTTCATGGTATATTCCAGCATTTTCAAAACCAAACACTGGCACAGTCCATGGTTCCTTTAGATTTCCTGGGTTTGATCCTGAGATTAAAAGCTACACAGAGTATAACTGTGTCAAATAAAATTTCATTTTTCAGCTTTTGTGAAAACAGTTTTCTAAATATTTGCCTTTCTCCAAAAAAAACACCCACAGCCCCCAGTCCAATTTCTGACCATTGTGGCTGCAAGGAAACCAATCCTACATGTACACACAGCTTGATGTGGCACTGGTTAAAAATATTCCCTGTGCCTTCAGAATCCCCTGCTATGAAGGAAATGGCCACGATTTGCTGCTGGAGGAGAAAATCTAGAGGAGCAGCTTCAGCATTGGTTAAAAATATTCCCTTCCACCAGCTGAATTCGCTGCTAGGAAATCAATGGCCACGATTTGCTGCAGCATCCCTACAAAAATAAGCTCCACAAGGATGTGTCACTGATACAGGACTTACCACCCAACACACACACATGCTCCCCAAAGCTCATTTCTGACACGTAAACCCAAATATCCCATGAAATCCACCCCTCCTCGGAGCCCAGGCCTGCTGGCAGACAAAGGGAAAGCCTGTGCCATGCTCCTCTCTTCCAGGTTCCAAGGAAAGAGCATTCCTTCCAGACACATACCTGAGGCACATCGCAGCCAGGAGCCAGCACTGATCCCAGCACTGCCACATGCCAAGGGCTACGGGTGACGTCGCCGTCGATTCCAAAGGCAGGGATGCATGAGCTGCCTTGTGTGAAAGGCAGCCTCGAGCAGACTGCAGCACACACACACCCCCCAGAGAAAGGATTTGGGATTATTTCCCTCTGGATTTGGCCTGGAAAGAGTGTGGAAAGGGCAGTTCTCCTCATCTATTTGGGCTTTATGTTTTGTAAATATGACGTGAACGTGTAATTGATCTGGGTGATAAGACTGAGGCAGCTGAAGCTTCCCTAAGATCTGCTCCAGTTTTAGCTCTGCCCTCGCATCCTGTTTCACGGAAGGGCAGAGGGAAGGAGCAGCAGAAATGCTGTCCAGAAAGGGATGCAGAATTCCACAGCTGGAATAAATGGCTGCCTGTGCCTCAAGTAACAGGCATTGGAGGCAGCAATCTGCACTTAGTCAAAGACAGTTTTGCCCGTGATTTTAAAGAGACAGAGCATTTGTTTGGAATGCAGAGACTGCCAAAACCAGGGTTTCAACCTACAGATTGAAAAAAAGAAACTTGACTCAGCTGTGTCAAAGGATTGAGCCTAAGGACCTCAGGAATTAAGTAAAGGATTCAATATAAAAGAACAAAACCAGCCCTCTCCCTATTCCCTGGTAAATTACTCCCATTCCATTCTAACACAGAATTCCAGCAGACATCCAGGTAGGTTTTTAGCCTAAAGGAAGAGCTTTTTACAGAGCCCAAATAGGCACAAGTTGCCAGGATTCCTCTCAAATAACCAAGTGCCAACAGCTGCAGTGAATGCAGGTTTTAAGTGCTGAAACAGGTGCCAGACATTCCCTTTTCCCAAATCACACACCTAGCAGTTTATCTGCCATGCCAATGTATTTGGAACAGGACCATACCCAGGAAGAACATCCCAAACCACTGGGCATCCTTGCAAGTCTCAAAGCAACACCACACATGTTATTACAGGGGGGAACCTGATGATTCAAAGCTCCCTGAGCATCTCTGGATCACACAGTCTCATATACCATGACCAGATCCACCTCACTGCCCAGGCTCTTCAACATATCCCATTCCCTCTGACTGTTCTTTCCAAGGTATCCTGCACTCAGTTTCATGAATCTCACACCCAACCAGCCTCACCCTCCTGCACACTTCCTTCTTTCTATAAATTTATCTTTCAGAACCTATTGCTTCATCATGTCCTTCCTGCTTAAACTCATGGCACCAAATTTTCACCCCTAAAAAATATCCAGTGAACCCAAACAACAACCTGAATAAAAAGCCATGTTTAAATCAAATTGATACCTGTACTCCAGTTCCTAAAGTACTGAAAGAGCTTTACTTTTACATCCTCATGAAGTATAAAATTCCACATGTTCCTGGAGCAACAAATAGCCCAACACTCTCCAGGAAAAGCCCTGGCACCAAGATACAAGTTAACAACAACAGAAGTACAAGATAGTTTTGCTATTGGAGTCCTTGGCAGGGAGCCCTCCCTGTGCTCTTTGGCAAAGTTCAAGTGTTGAACAGATCTGATCTGCAGAAACACAAGAATGGACCTTTTAAAACCAGAATTAGGGGGTAGGTGGGGGAGTTTCACATTAAGTTTACCTCAAGGAAGAGACTCCTGCCTGGAAAGCACAGTGCAACACATTTCAGCTCCTGCTACACACAGAGTCAAGAGATCCCAGTTATTCCCTGGCCTGGAGATTATTTGCTTTCCCTTCCTAAAATAGTTTTAATGACACTTTCTACTTCCATTGACAGCTTTTCCCCCACTCACTGAGGATACCAGCACTAGGCTGGGAGGGGATTCCACATTCCCAGTCTGGGGGGAAAGGGTGGGAATTCAGCAAAGCACAGAAGGGGGCACTAAAGTATTTCTGATAGTGACCAAGTGAAACCTGTTATCCTTTAATGGGAAGTACCAGATAAGTAAGCACGTGGGACACACCATCCAGCTGTGGTATCTCAGCCAAGTAATCTTTGCAAAATCTCCCAACAAATGACTGAGTTTAGAGATGACATTTACCCTGTTAACTTAAGTCAAAGGGAATAAAATAACTTACACCAAAATAAGAAAAATGCAACTTCTGAAAGGTATGCAGAGGAGAAATCTTTACCATGCGTTTGTTCAGGAAGAAGAGTAGCTTTCATAGAGAAAAGAGCTGAGATTCACAGGTTCTTGGTACAACCAGGAATCCAAACCACCTTACAAGTTTCCTCTTCCAACAGACAGAGGAAATTAACTCCAGTTGGTGGATGAAGTTAATGGCCTTAAACTGAAGGAAGGCAGAGTTAGATTGGATATTAGGAAGAGACTCACTGTAAGGGTGGTGAGCCCCTGGCACAGGTTGCACAGAGAAGCTGTGGCTGCCCCATCCCTGGAAGTGTTGAATGGGCCTTGGAGCAACCTGGTCTAGTGGAAGGTGTTCCTGCCCATGGCAGGGGGCTGCAGTGAGATAATCTGTAAGTTCCCTTATAATCCAAACCATTCCACGATTCCATGATACGTTCAAAACACAAATGCCTACCTCTCTCACTGGCAATGCAAGAACAAGATAGAACTAAACCCTTGGTGTTGGCAGGAGTTCCTTGAGGATGCACAGCTCTGTATCAGAAACTTGCAGGGATGCACAGCAGTATCACTCTCCCCATCTGCTGAGGCCACAGCAACTGATGCCATGCAAAGGAAGAGGTCTCATCAAGCAGCATGCAATTCCAGCTCCATTATCAGCCCCTGGTCCATGGGATGCAATTCCATGCATATCACCCTACACAGAACCCTCAGCAGCACCAGCTGACAGCACAAAGAGAGCCACAGGAGGACTGACTCCAGCAGCCACCACACACACAGCCTGGAACAGGAAGGAATCTGTGCAGCAAAGGAAAAATCCTGGATTTCCAATCCAAACTGGACCAGTCACAGAGGCAGCAGCATCGGCCCTGCAGACACCACAGCACATTGTACCTCCCTGCATGGCTGGGGATAAAATCACAGCACCACCAACAATCTCACAGGATCAATGCTTTACAGTGCAACCTCCTAACCACAAGCTGCTGGGCTGGAAAGGAATTTCTTCAATTCAGAACAAGCTCAAAAGGACCCTTTCTTACCTTCAGGACTCTGTTCAGTCACTCCAGAGCTGGTTTCTAAGCAGGCACCCTGTCCTAGTGCCAGGCTGGGCACACCAACCACTACTGTCCAGGCTAACATTGAGGCATTCTTCCAAATTTCCTTTAATAGATGATTAGTTCTGCTTAAGCATCTCAATAATTTACTGAGACTATTTACTGAGAGGTCAAACAGTATTGGATGTGAAGGGCTAAACTTTGTGGGCTTAGTATCAGAGGTAACAGCTGAACTACATCCAAAAATCTGGCTTTCAGCTGATACAAGTGGATTGTCAGGTGACTCTGTACACCCATGTCATTGCTTATGAAACCAGAGCCTGATGGATAAATACCAGAAGATATCCAGGTTTTATTCTATTTTAAACAAGAGTTTGATACAAGATACCATCTTGGAAGCTAGAAATTAAATTTAGCAAAAATCAAGAACTATTTATTAAACAAAACAGGCCCAAAGTACTTTCCAAGTGGTATTTATGGAGAAGTTACTTAATCAAACACTAAAACTTCAGAAAGCAGTATAGCAACTGTGTAACATCTCACTACAATACAAGGAAAACCATATCCCAGCAGCACTGGTTGGAAGTGCTGATGGAAACTTTTGAACTTAAAAGACAACATAAACACAAAAAAAAAAAAGAAAAAAGGATGCTTGGTTTTATTATCCAAAGGTGCAAAACACACCAAAGAGTAAATTTTGTTGATGCAAACTGTACACAAGGGGAGTATTTTCTTCGAGGACGCTTGTTTTCCATGTTGGATGCTGGGACTACAGAGTGAGGAGGGTGTTTACCTGATTGTTCTCACTGATACTCTTTTAAATAAAGCACAACTACAAGGAGGAAAAGCACCAGAACACTTGAGCCTATGTGATTACTCTCCCCACACACCTTTTGTAAGCACTGATGTTCCACACACCATTTTAAAGTTCATTATCAGAGCATGGCTTTCCCAATCCTATAGAGCAGCAGCCAACTGGCACAACCAAAGGTCTTCCTGGATCTCCTGTGGTATGAAAGCCCATATTGAACAACCTGTCCCAGCGAGAGTGTCTTTAGCAACAGCATAAACAATTAACAAGATCAAAAGGTGAGGGATGGAACAGCAGAGCACACATGTTCTATGTGCTCCAATGGGGATAGAGACTCCCAGAGCTGGGGCAGGATGTATCCATGAGACATCCCAGCCCCAGAAGATGAGGCTCTCAGCAAGGATTCCAGCTCTCAGCACGGATTCCAGCTCAGACACACCTGCTGTCATGGTTTAACCCCAGCAGCCAAGCCCTCGAAGCCGCTCATTGCCTCCCCACCAGCAGGATCGGGAAGAGAATCAGAAGGGTAAAAGCTGGAAAACACGTGGGTTGAGGCACAGACAGTTTAAAGAGAAAGCAAAGGTCATGTTCAAGCAAAGCAAAATGAGGAATTCATTCCCTGCTTCCCATGGGCAGGCAGGTGTTCAACCACTTCCAGCAGAGCAGGGCCCCATCACATGTATCAGTCACTTCGGAAGACAAACACCATCACTCCATGTACTTCCTCCTCCTTCCCACAGGTTGCCACAGGTGCCCTCACAAACCCTTTGTCAGCTGCATAAATTCTGAATTTTAGTGATGATTTTTCTCTTAGGACAACTCCTCTGCAGCAAAGCCTCTCACCTCAAACACGAGCCATCTCTACCTTTATTCAGTGGGAAAATAACGAGCAAATGGAAAGATTTTTGGCAAGTTCTTCAAAAAAACCCTGCACCTTGTGTGACCCTCTGGTCAAACTGTAGAGAACTCCCCATGACTACATCTTTGTCACTTTACCAAGTGTGGTACCTTTGTGACCACCAAAGGAAGTTGGAAGCAAGAGCCCCTGTGTTCCCTTAACTCACTGTCACAGAGTGACTCCAGGCAAGTTGTTGAACTTGTCTTTACTGTTGTCTTTGTCTCAGTTTCTCCATCTGCAAACATGGTTTAGAAATCTTCTGATGAAAGGGATAACCATCCTGAAAAGTATTTCAACTCATCTGAGTTTATCTTAGAAAAACAGCCTATAATGCTGTAACTTTTTTTATTTGAATTGGCATTTCTCTCCAATTTAACTCAAAGTCAAGTGCTCCCAACAGCTCCTGCCAAAGTAAGCAGGTTACAACACAGGTGCTCAAGGTTGCACACCTATTGCACTAAGGCTCTCTAGTGCCAGACAATGTCCTAGAGGTTGTTTGATTTTCTTGCTCTGCTATTGTCTCTTTCCACATTCATGGTTAGGTGCCCATCCAACTTATTTTGTTCCTAAAATATACCTAGTTACAGTTTTCTGCTTCAAAATTACCTTTTGTGCTGGCAAATCATTACAACTCGCAGGCTCTGAAAAAGTAATCCTCTGTAAATTTGCTTTAAGGTTTTATATCTGCTGTGTAAGTGCCAGTTGGCTGAATGTATCTGTCAGGAGGGCCATGACAACCCTGTAAAATAGAGACCACTGTCCCCCTTCTGCCCCAACCTCAAGGGGTTGCTAATATGTGTTTCCAGAAACCTCTCCCAAAAGTGGAAAGGGAACCACCAAAAAAAGGAGATTAAAATCCCTGAATCTGCACAAGTAAAGAAGTCAGAGAAACAGAAGAACAAGGAGTAGCTGATTGTATAAATACCTACTAGTGGTCGGTAAACTTTCTGAAATCAACCATTTCTTCAAAAACAACAAAGTAAAGTTAACAAGGGATTGTCCAGGAAAAACTGGAGTTTCCTGGACAATTCAGGAAACTCCAGTTTCAGACTGGGATGGCACCTTTTCAAAAGGCAGAAAGAGCAAAGTGAGAGGAAGCTCTTCTAGATTTGTCTCTGACCAGGGGGAGGATCTGCTGGGAGAACCCCAGGGCTTTGGCAAGGATCCATTCCAAGACCAACATTTTATTTCAAATGTATCAGTTAGGAGCTTACCATCAAACTAGGAATGGCTGGAGAAGCTTTGGAATCAAGAACATAATTCTACAGGAATGGGACAAGGTGGCAAAGTAACCTTAAATGAGCTGCAGGTCAGCAGTGACAAGTGCAAAGATTCCACCCAGTAAAATAACTTTATCAATATTCAGGTGGTGATTGTTCAGGGACTCCTGCTCCTCCTCACTCTGCCCAGCACTGACCTCAGGTCCAGGACTGTGAACAGCTCTGGACACGAGACCTCCTGGAATAGGGGAAACAACTGAAGGGGACAGGAAGAGTGAAGAAAGACTGATCAGGCACCAAGAGACTGTGATCTGCACAAGGTATCCCAAGTGTACCAGGGAAAATCCAACAGGCACATCCCACTAGTGCAACGCACATCAGCAGCACCTAAACATAAAGGGGCCTTTTGGCAAGGAAGTATTAACTCCACAATCTCAAAAGTCCAACTCGTGGCTCACTTGAGCTTAGGAGTGGAGCAGCCCTGAGACCAACACAGCCCTGAGCTCAGGCAGCAGCAACCACGTTAAGTCTTGGCTTATCACCATGTTGCAAGACACCAATCTTTTCTATAACATCACAATTTTCTCTATCCAAACCAAAAAACATTCCAATATGGAGTCACTGATCCTACCCAGGGACACTGCCAATTCTTTAGCCACATACAAAGCAGCAAATTCCATACAAAGACAAAATAAGCAAATATTGTCCTTGTCTCACCAAACACCAGTCCAAAAAGACACAAATGAAAACTTTAAACATCTCAGTCAACACATTTCCATTTTCTGAAAGCCAGGACAAAACAGGCAGTACAGGCAAACCCATAACCCTCAACAGCTGAGAAGTCTGGAAGGTGCTTAAGGAATTCAAGCACAGATATTCCATTAAAAACAATGGAAAATTGAAAGGTTTGATACAGATAAACACTCAAGAGGTCATTTAGAAACGTTGTAACATGTCTTGGCAAAACAAAAACATCTGAAGCCAAATCTGGAGATAAAGCTGAATCTTTGGATTATTTTTGGAATGGCAAAAAGATTGGATAACTACTTATCCATACCTCATATGGCTTGCCAGGCCATCCTGAGTGTTTGGAAGTCCTAGGTCTGAAAGGGAATCCGAGCAAACAGATACAGGTGACAAAGACCTCTCTTTCTCCTCCAGCAGGTCAAGTTTCACCAAGGAGCTTGTCTCATCTTCTGAGTTATCCTCTGACACAGAGCCAATAATAAAGCGGGAGTGAGCATTCAGCTCCAGGGATTTATTGGGTTGGGAATTCTCATCCATGGCTCCCACAAATTGGGCTCTCAGCACTGTGAGGGACAAAAGAAAGGAAAAAACCAAATCTGAGGTTAATTCCTGCCATTGAAGGACAAAGAGGAGGAATTCTGGTTCAATTCTGAAGATTTGACACGCCCTGCTCTGCTGGAGCTTGATGCGCTTATATGACAACTACACAGAGCTGGAAACAATTAGAAAATGAGGAATGCACTAACCTCTTGTTATCCTTGCAATCTGGGCAGTTATCCACCCCCAAAACGAACTGGAAAAGAAAAGAATTAGGAAGTAAGTATTAGTATTACTATGAAGCAAATTCTGTGTGTGCTTTCCGGGCTAGGAACCTCTGAACACAAAACTGTCCTGCAAAAACCACAGGTACAGCACAGACCGGCTCGTTTGCTCCAGGTACAGAGTAACACAAGAGCTGAGCCTGCAATGCCCAAGTCCAGCTGTGGCACCTCCTGCTAGTCCATCCTTCTGGAAACTTCTGAGCAAGGTGTCAGCACACACCTGACCATCCCGCCTGCCAGTTAAGTTTTTCTTCCAAAAGGAATGATGTGTTGCACCAGCACTACCAACTTCTGTCAAAGTTTTTCTCTGCCAACTTCTGATCTGCCAGCTGATTTCGGCTGAATCTCAAGGAGTAGATCCCAGTGATAACTAGAAATCTCAGGAAAATCTGATAGGTAGAAGACACTGCTGACATACTGTATTTTTACATGAAAAACCCACTAGTTCATCCATAAAACAAACTGTGGTAGAGCAATACAGACAAGGAGGAGATGAGAGGACATGAATCCCAACTTCCCAACCCTACAGACTGTTTGATACCCTTAACTCCACACCACACTGACATACTAAACTGGATGTGGGAAAACCTCCTCAGTCCTGCTAATTCCAGCCACCTTATGCCAAGCACAGGGATGTAGCATGATTGGCTTGATATGAACATAATGGTTTGAGTGGCACAAAAACCTGGCTCAAGTTCACACAAATGGGACGTGATGGTGGCTTTAATGAGAGCCCAGACAAGCATTTACAGCGAGAGCAATCTCTAAGCACCACACTCCTGCTTCCCATTAGTAACTGAGAATTAAAAACTCATCCAACTGGCTCATGCACTTTTACCATGAATGTACTTGACTGAATTATTTAGATCAAATCCTGTGTTGACATCACTCCTCCCACAAACTCCCGTTGCCCTGTGGCCACGGGCACTTCATTTGACAGAGACATCATTAACCATTTTATAACTGAAAAGCCACAAATATCTGTCTGACATGGACATTAAAAGCATTAAAAACCCTCTTTTTTGAGGATAGGGATGATAAGAAAGGGAAGCATGACCAGAAAGTCTCCATAGCCAACTGTAATGGGCAAACTAAACCATTCAGGGAGATTTCTTTAACTGAGGTGCTCAGATAGCACAAAACTTGAATCAAATAATGTTTGTGCATATAAACATGAAGACAGTGTTTATGTGTATATTTATCCTGGCATCAGATCACTCCTAAAGATTTTCATTCAGACATTTACTATTGGCACAATTACCAGCACTGAAGAGTCTGGGATGCAGCCAAACTAACTCCAACTCTATGTCATTGAAGAAAATCCTTTTCTAATTTCAATAACTAATATATTAATAAGCAAATTTCAGGCCTTTTTTTTTGGAAGCAAAAGAACAGGAACAGTGAGGCATTTCACTCAAATATTCCATGAGAAACCATCCACCCCACGCCACATGTCCCTACGGCACTGCCACGCTCAAACAACTTGACTCCCACACCTTGTTTGTCCAACTCTGCTCCAAAGAGATCAGTTCTCCATAAAACCCCACTCAGGTTTATTTCCCAATGCACTTCCAACCCCTTGGAGCCCAGTCCCAAAGCCAGGAGTTCCACTGGGGTTTTGCAACCAGCAAGGGATAAGCTTAGCTTGTTCTCAGCAAGCTGAGAGTCCTTATTCATATTTAAATTAATTTCAGCATTGTCTGGGGCTAAATGAAAGGTGGACTTTCTAAGAGATCTCCTCTGGAGCCTTGGGATTTCAATGCTGCCAATGGAACGGGCAAGGCTGCACACTGGAATATTGTATATATACAAATATAGAGGTATATTTTATACATACACAAAAATATAGTTATATTGTATATACACAAATATAGTTACATTTTAAAGAGATATGTATATTTTATATATACAAATACAGAGGTATGTAAGTACAAATACAGGGGTATATTATATTTATACACCTCTGCACATTGTATGGGCCCTCTGAAACGTAACTGCCTCAGTTCCTAAGAAGCACCTTGAATTCAGCTGAGCACCAAGATAAATTCACGTGCCACAAACCACTGCACCTGTGCTGTTTGTCTTAATAATGTTGAACTAGGCCCTACAAACCGTAATTCTCAGGATCCTCAGCTCTAGGCAGCCTCTACACTCACTTGTGCAGGTGCCAACAGCCTGTCAAACACACCAACTTTTGCAGAGAGACCAGAAAAAATGTCATTTACGGCAGGAGGAAGATCAGAGCTCAATCCTGTGAGGATGTAAGGACAGGTAACACCACTGAGCCTGCTCAGGTACAGGAATGTGGTTAATGCAGCTGGATTTATACAGAGCCTGAGCCCCACTGTGCTCCCTCCTCCCGGGGAAATCAGCACATCAGAGCTTTGAGGACACACAGCACCTCCACACATCCCAGTTCTGCAGGTATTGGGACATGTAACACCCAAATCATGTTCACACAATCTGCAATGAAAACTCTGCAATCCAAACTCAAAATGTGACGTGTCTGGTTTTGCCTGAGGTGAAACAAACCTCCATTCACTCCTCCACAGCTCTGCTACTACCATTAGTCACATTTCTGGCTTGACAGTGAAATGCACATGTAAGAATACAAGACCTGGGAAGTTTTATAACAGTTTCACATTAAAATCACTTTTAATATTGTAAAATATGCCCAGGCATGAAACTTGGATAATGGAAATGAAAGTTTCTTATTTTTCCAAACCATCCCATTGTGAAGACAAATCCTCTACTGAAAAGTACATCAATATTTCAGTGGAAATGAGTTGTAGGTTCTTTCAAAGTATCAGAATAATACTTCTATAATATTGGCATGTCATATAAAAAGGAAATTAATAAAACTAGTTATATTTAAAGGTCTACTGATTGAAGCTCAGGAATCTGCGGCATTGCTGATCAATACAAATCACTTCAAAGCAATGAAATGGATTTGTGCTCTCTCTGCCTTACCTGAAGGAACACAGGTAACAGCAAACAACAGAGTAAAAAAGTTAAAACCAAATCAAAAATAGATGAAACATGTGTAACAAGTCAATTACTGAGTTGCTGCTCCTGCACATGGAAGAATCAGCAAGGTGCTCACCTGTACCAGGGCTGGGGGGCAGTTTCCAGGTCGGGAGAGGGCGAGGGGATGTTTCCTGCACCCAGAGGGGCTCCCAGCACTGAACGCCCACGGTGCCGCACTGTGCCCAGCTCTGCCTGGCCGGTGCTGCTGCATTTTAACGTGCCCAGGGACTGCCCCAGCCTGGATCCAGCTCAATCCTGGCTCCACCTGAGCCGTGCCTCCTGGTTAATCATTGGGCATTGCTTCACTTCCCATCCCAAAACGTCCTCAGCACATACCAAACATCCTCCAAAGCCCTTTTGCTTCCAATGGATGAAACTCCAGGTCCACTGCACACCCCTGGGGTGGTTTGGGCATGACAGTACGAGAAGGATGCAAAGTTATTGGAGAGCATCCAAAGGAGGAACACAAGGATGGTGAAGGGTCTGGAAGGGCCATAATGAGGAGCAACTGAGGGCACTGGTTTTGCTCCTGCTGGAGACTGAGAACAGAGCTCATCAGGGTCTGCAGCTCCTTGTGAGGGGCAGCTCCAACTTCCACATTTAATGTATCAACATTACACCCATAAAGCTCAATATACATACACATTTCAGGTCTCATCCAGCAAGATACATCTGTGCCAATTCCAAAAATCACACAACCACAGAATATTCTGAGGAATATTCTGAGACCCACAATATTATAAGGGACCCACAAGGATCACAGAATCATGGAATGGTTTGGGTTGGAAAGGACCTTAAAGATCATCTCGCTCCAGCCCCGGCCATGGGCAGGGACACCTTCCACTAGAACAGGTTGCTCCAAGCCCAGTCCAACCTGGCCTTGGACACTTCCAGGGATGGGGCAGCCACAGCTTCTCGTGGCAACCTGTGCCAGGGCCTGCCCACCCTCACAGGAAGAATTTCTTCCCAATGTCCAATCAAGTCCAGCTCCTGGCTCTGCACAAACACCCCAACAATCCCACCCTGTCCCTCAGAGTGTTGTCCAAACACCCCCTGAGCTCTGGCAGCTTTGGGGCCGTGCCCACTGCCCTGGGGAGCCTGTTCAGTGCTTAACACCCTCGGGGGGAAGAACCTTTTCGTGATACCCAACCTAACCCTCCACAGAGACAAAAAAAAGGCCTATATTTACACTTCTCCTAGTTTGCTAAAACACTTAAGACTGTCTAAATCCCACTGTCTTTGAGAGAATTTGGCATCACTTAATCAGTTTGCTGAGTATTTCCTGCCTGCTATACCAGAACAGACTCCACTCACGCTTTGGATACTTTTTTTAACACGGAATTTTTCATTTTAAACTCTCTCGAGTAGATTTAAGAGACGCCGTGGAAGGCGAGGCGAGAACCATTTGGTTTGCTCTGCAAACCCTCTTTTACAACTTCACTGCTCTCGAGCATCCCCGGGGCTGCTCTCGGCCCCTCGGCAGAACCAGAACCAAACTCTTCCCCGAGATCCCGAAAAACCTCCGGATCCTGAAAGCCCCGCAGGGCTGGGAGATGGATGAGGTGGAAGAGGGACGCCCCAGCCCCGCCGCGGGTGCTCCGTGCGGGGTTCACCGCCCACGTGTTGTCCCCACGGTGCGAGGGGACCGGCGGCTCCAGGGGCGGCCCCGCCCGGACCGCGGGATTCCGTGAGGGGAGAACCGCGTCAGAGCCAGCCGGCGGCTGCTCGGGCGGGCAGGGGCGGCNCTGCGGCGCGGAGGGCGGTGGGGGGCGTGACCAATGGGGCGGCGCGCGGGAGGCGCGGCCAATGGGGCGATGCGCGTGGCCTGAGCGGCGCGCGGGGAGGCCACGCCCCCCCCTCAGTGCGCGCGCCCCGCGCGGGAACCGAACCCGGGACCCGAACCGGGACCCGAACCCGGGACCCCCCGATCCAGGGAATGGGGCATCTCCGACGGGAAAAGCTGAGCTGGGCCTGCTGCAGACAGGAGGCAGCTGGGAGGGCACCCCCCCCATCCATGTGGAGGGGTCAGAGAGGGTGGGCCAGGCTCTGCTCGGGGGGGATCCAGTAATAGGACATGAGACCATGGGCAGGAACTGGTGCACAGGAAGTTCCAGCTGGACATGGGGATGAACTTCTTCCCTGTGCAGTGGCTGAGCACTGAACAGAGACCAGAGGGACTCCCGCAGTGGGGATATTCCAGAACCATCTGGACACAATCCTGGGCCATGTGCAGCGACCCACTGTGGTCCCTTCCACCCTGACCCAACCTGTGAGTCTGTGAGCAGGGGGACCCCAGCCCGGCCAGATCCCTGCACAGGAGAGCCCTGTCCCCTGCCTTGGCACAGACAGGGGGGCAGAGCTGATATAACAGGTGGCAAGGACACGGCAAAGCCAGGCCAGGCACTGCCAGCACCCTTCCTACTTGTTTTTGACCTTTAGCAGCTTGTGCTGTAGACATACAATGGTTTAAAGAACCACCCCTCCCCGTCTTTTTTTTTCTTTCCTTTTATGTTTTACTTGAACTCTGCAGCAATACAGGGTTGCTGAAATTTAATTGGAATAAGTAACACAATTTTAATTCCCAGTGCTGGTGGATCTGGTCCTCTGTGCAGGCTGATCCTGCTGGAGAGGCAGCCCAAGGACCTGCACAGACAGTTCTGGGGACTCTTAAACAGTGTTCAGTCAAGGCCCATCACTGTGAGCACTAACAGGGATGGGGCAACCACAGCTCCTCTTCATACGGAAAGAGGGTTTTCCTGTATAATTTATACTTTTGGGTTCTTTATTCCTTCACACAAAGGATGATTCAAGATTTGAGAGGACAATCCTGACAGAGCCCATCCTGTCTCTGGGACAGGCTCGGGCTCACAGACACCCCAGCAGCAGGAGTGGTGACAGAACAGTGAGTTCCCTCAGCCACACACTCCGGTTCCAAACTCCAGGCAGTTTCTTTCTAAGAGGTATTTCAAGACCAAGGCAGTGGCTACAGGGTGTGAGATTGTGCTCAAGTAGGAAACTACACTGACTTGGGAGCATGTAGTGGGATATGTGCCTGCTGCAGGCAGGAATAACCCAGCCAAAAAATCTGATTTGGGGCTTTGTAGCTAACAAAATTACTGGGGGAACAGGCCATGTTCTTACATACATACATCCACACCAAATTTGGCATGGACACTTTTATTTATACCTCTGTAGGTATAAATATGTCTTTTATATACAGAAACTTACTCTGGTTCAATATTTTTATGAAGGAGCTAAAAAGAGACAGGTCATCAATCATCTCCAATCCTAAATCCCATCTCCCGCAGAAGTGAGGGGGAGTGCTTGGCTTGCTGAGGGATTGGTCCCAAATCACTGATAATAACTATATACAGAACTTACAAAACCAAGGGATTACGACAGGTGCTGAGTTCATCCTGGCTGGTGTTCCCAGAGCTCCAGGCGTGCTAAAACCTGCACCTGCACACTGCCTGCCTGCCCTACCCAGTGCACCCATCCAGGTAAAAACACTGTCCAAACACTGAGGGGGGAGGGATTGCTTCACACAATGAAATCCTGCAGCAACTCTCCCATTCAAGGGCAAAGAGAGACATGAACACGTGAAAAAGAGTAAGTTAAATACATTAACCTGAAAAATTCAGCATGGATTTGGAAGGTGCTTTTTTGGGCTCCAGAGATGGTGAAGGGTCAGGGGAGGGTGTGTGAGGAGCAACTGAGGGCACTGGGCTTGCTCAGCTGGAGGAGTCTGAGGGCAGAACTCATTGGGGTCTGCAGCTTCCTCATGAGGGGCAGCTCCGATCTCTGCTCTGTGTGAGCAGGGACAGGGTCTGAGGGAATGGCTGGAATTGTGTCAGGGGAGGGTTAGGTTGGATATTAGGGACAGGTTCTTCCCCCAGAGGGTGATCAGGCACTGGAACATCACATCACAGGGCAGGACAGCTGTTTATAGCCTATATACATAGAGCAGATAATAGATTCCAAAATATTCCACATTTGAATTTTACACAAGCAAGTAAAAGCTTTGGGCTTTATCTTTCCCACCTAATCTTCCCATTGAAACCAGCAAGAAAATCTCACTTCATGGTGAAGAGGTGGTGATGGGACACTCCCTACATGGAAACACAATTTCAGAGCAATTATCGTAACTGACTGGGAATATATTGCAGGGTAAGGAATACCTAGCAATGACTATTGGCCATGCTGAATCAAATCCCACATTTAGGACAGCTGATGTGTCTTGCTGTTTACTCTCATTCCATGACTTACAAGCACGTGCACTGTGAACATGTGCCACTCTGCTCAAAATAAGGAAGTTTAACCTTAGCAATGCAAGTAAATAAACTCAAAAAAATACAGGGAAAATGTTTTTACCTTTCATGACGCCAAGTTCAGGTTCCACCTCTCTTCCCCAGGCTCTGATAACATCCCCAGTGCAAACACAGGGCAGATCATCCCAGGTGAGGGCGGTCAGTGACACATCCAACCTGGCACCACTGGCACCCTGGCAGGCAACTAAAGGAGAGAAAGGGCTCCAAGTTTGCTTCTTAAAGCAAAATCACAGTTTAGCTGTTTAAAACAAAAAAGTTACAGAAGACTTTAAACCTTAGAAATGGAATGTTAATCTTCACAATGCTCAATCTGCCTGTTTTCAGGGATAATCACTCACATAACCCTTCACTCTCTATAGGTGAGCTGCCATTGCTAACACAACCCATAAAATGGACTGTTCCTGGTCTCAAGTGTCCCTACAGTTTCAGGATGTGCCCTAAATACTCTTGTAAAGCTGCAAAGTCTTGGCATTCCCAGCCCAGGAAGAGAGGCTGCAGAACAAATGATACAGTGAAAGTGAACCCTGTGCTGGGATGGTGAACATCCAGTAACAGTACAGAAAAACCACATTTAAAATAAACATTGTTTGTCATTATTTGTAATCTGATCCTCCTTCCAATGTTTTTGCATTGTTACAGGCTGAATTTTGGATTCCTAAGGATTTTCATCTTGAGCAAACTGCATAAAAATTAATGAGTATAGAAATACAGCTTAAAAAAAGGATACTGAAATGTAGGAGGGCACATTTATCAGGAAGCTCTCCTGGGCACAGAGTAGATTAATGTTCACACCAACCATGCTATTGGAGATTCCCAAACTACCTCATCTTTTCATACGTTTACTATACTGGGGTTTTTGTGGGGTTTTTTTTCTCAATTCTACTCTTGGCTTTTCAAGTCTAAATGAAAAAATCATTGAACTAAAGCAGCTGAAATAAAAAACCTGCAGAAGAATGCAAAGAGAATCTGTTTTACACCACCTGATAGATTGTAAATATTAAATATTTATACTAAAATCCATCCTTACCCACCATGAATACCTGAACCAAACAGGCATAAAAAATAAACACTGACATGCAAGCCCTCAAGGCTCCATTTGCTCTCGATTTAAACTTAAACATCTTAAATAATATCAATGTTTAAGGAAAAGTTTTCTGGAGTCTCTGGAGCCTCAGCCACTAGAAAGGTCAGCGGTTATTTGTGACTGAACAGAAATATTTTATCCTTCTGTGCTCGGGGACACAAACCTGTGGTTACTCAGCACTTCAAACCCAGAAGCTCTGGAGGAAAAGGTGATTTCCGTCGCCCCCGTGTGTCTAACACAGAAAAAGCCGACTCTCCAAAAAAATCCACCCCACAGCCTCGAGAAATCCCCCCAGGACGTTGTGATTAACCTGCAGACAGTGGCCTGATAATGTTCCCACTTATTTCTGTATGTGTGACCTCCCGGTTTGGTGGGCACAGGTGCCCCCCAAAGCTGTTGCATTTCACCTGGGCTCCCTCCCAGCTCCTGCACTGGGCTGGCAGGGAAGCACAACTGCCTTCCTTTTCTTAGCAGTTTTAGGCTTTATCACTAATCAAAAAGCCCCACGTGGCCTGGGCCCAGCCTGCTTGGCATCACCTCTCACCCTGTCTGAGCTCCTGGGTAAATCCCACCAGCATTTGGGAGATACTCAATCCTTTCACCCTCAAAAAAATCACACATCCCTGAATCATTTCAGTGCTTTTCCAGGAAGAAATTATTTAATCTTGTGCTTTCCACCCCATTAAATGAATTGCTGAGGTTGAACAGTTGGACTTTACTCCACATCTCGCTGTGACACAGGATCATGTCACTTAATTTGGGTTAATCCAGTTCCCTGTCACCCACCTCCAACACCTGCCTGGAGTGAGCCTGGAGAGCCCAGCCCTGAGCCCTCTGGATATCACACACACGTGGAATAAACTGCTTGACAGCATTTCACTGGCAAAAACTGCCAGTAAATAATTTCAAATAGCAAATGAAAATGACCTCATCCTCTGAGTAGCAGCATGTGAGCACATAATTCATTCCAAATTATCCACTTAGATCTTCTTGGAGTGTAACTGGAATGACAAATGTGCTCCAGTGAGACGTTTGGGAATTGAACTGAGACCCTTTGGAGCCCTTTCATACATGCCATTGAACAGCCATTGGGTGGTGGCACTTTAGGCCTCTGCTAAGCTGGAAACCATTTGAAGGGACTTGAGAAAAGAGATGTTTTCTGTCACTGCCCCTTCCAGGAGCCATCAAGGTCTGTGGCTTCAGTCCAGTTCAACCAGGAGACATCAGACCAAAAAATACTGTTCTGAAAAACCTGCAAGACTCCATGAATTGTTTAATGTTCCTCATGAATATTTTTTCCTTCCCTTGGCATAATAGCAAGACCTTACACAAAAATACCCAAAGCCATGGTATCCATGACTGCAAGCCTCAGAGCACCCTTTTTACCTGCAAACATCCATCACCCTTCCCTCACCTCTTCCTGGGAACAGCAGGAACCAGCTGCTGAGAAGACACCCATATGCTGATTTCTTCCATTAACCACCCAGAGTCTTAACTCTCAGATGCAGGAAAAACCTGTTAGCATAAGCAATAAATATTTCAATGACATTCCAAACTCTGCCTCTCACAAATTCCTAATTTTTTTTCACATGCATTTGGGGCTTAGGTAAAAGGAAAAGAAAATAATTTCCAGTAATTTTAGTCTTGCTTTTAAATAGCTCCAACAAGGAGCATAGATAGACAAGGGGGAAGGGCTTCAAACTGACAGAGTAGGGTTAGACTGGATATTAGAAGAAATTCCTCCCTGTGAGAGTGGGCAGGCCCTGGCACAGGTTGCTCAGAGAAGCTGGGGCTGCCCCATCCCTGCAAATGTCCAAGGCCAGGTTGGATGGGGCTTGGAGCAACCTGGTCTAATTAATACCTAATCTAATCCTGCCCTCCTTCAGCTTAAGGCTTTGTCTAAGCATAAGTATTTGAGATCCACGAAATACCAGTTCCATTGCCAGCACCAAGGCACCATAGAGAGATTCACTATCAGTGTTAAACCCCATTTTAACCATCAGCATGGCTGTTACAATCGCCCCAGGGTCTGTATGAGCAGTGTCCCCTTGGCAACACAGTGCAGCACATGGCCACGTGGAGGTGACAAGGGACAGACACCATGAGGTGCGAGGAGGGCTGTGCAAGCTGTCTAACACCAGTTATGGCTATTTCAAACAAAGCAACTAGATAAATCACTCCTGAGCTCTGGGGGTTTATGCAAGACTCGTTAAACCCTGTTCAAATCTCTCAAGTACCTGGTTACAAGGTCACTCTCAGTGCAAGGGGAATCAGCCCTGGAGAGCCCTTTCCCCACAAAAACCAGCCATGATTTCCCTTTGCTACCTCAGGAACTGCAAGGATGAACCTGCAAGGTCTAATAACCACCATGAACCACCAGAAAGCTGGTTTAGTGACCATGGTGGAAGGAGCACGGGTCCCTCCTGGGTGTGCCTGCTATCTGAGGGGGGCCCTGTGCATACCAAACCAAATCAGAAGAAGAGGCCCACTCTTCTCATTATGCTAACAAGGGTACCCTTGGGACATATAAAAAGCATCATTTTTGGGGTGGTGGTGTGCTTTTTGGACCTTCATGGCCTGAGCACCCAGCACGTGCTGAAATAGAAACTTTTCTGCTAAACTTCTTTATCTCACAGATATTTCTATCTTCTCTAAATTGAATAAAAGAGATTTTTCTCACACCCCCCAGAGACCCCCAGGAACACGTAAAGACTGCCAGGAACCCTCCAGAGATCCCCAGGAACCCCCATGAATCTCCCAGCCATCCCCAGGACCCCTCAGGAACCCCCCAGAGACCCCCATGACCCCACAGATATCCCCAGGACCCCCCCACACCCCACC